>JAQJVL010000069.1:2410621-2481272 GCA_035578905.1 Stictocephala bisonia
AACTGTTATTATTTACTACAATTGTAATTTATTTTTACTCTAAACTGTCATCTTATAGTTGGAAAACATCACTAGAAAATAATTGTAAAGTTTTTGGGGGTTTTAAACACCTCAATTATTAGAACTTCAGAACGTTTCGACAGTTGTTAATCTCCTGTCATATTCAGGTGCTACTAACTACCTCATCATACATATAACACATTTAACAAACCCATATAAGATTTCGATAGACTCCACTGAAAATAATGTCTTCTTACAAACTATTACTTACAGGTACACTTACGAAAAACAATGCAAAGAACTAAATAACACGTTATCAATGAAAAATACACAGAACAAATTATTAAACGCTAGAAGACTCACCTTATCCAAAAATCTAATTTTTCAACTCTAGTAGGTGGAGGGGGGGGGCAGGTATCCTGGCTAGTATACCAGGTAATACAGCGCAAACAAATAACTTTATGACAAGAATAAAACATTAATCAATCATAAAAACATGTGTTATAATATGCAAAATTACACGCGTATATTGTATAAACTATGTATTTATGCTTAATGTTTTCCTTAAATAGCCACAGGCTAGAACTAGAGGAAAGTAAAAAAATAAATAAATAATTAAATAAATTTACAATAATTGGAATATATCACGTCCAAAATAATCGATAAAGAACTAGAATTATTTGTACTTATATTATTATCTTTTTAACAAAAAAATATACAAATGTACATAATTTTTTACCCACAAGAGATGGTCAGACCATTTGTGTGTGTGGGAAAGGCATTTAGAATTTAAATTCAACACTAATTTACAATATATATTGTATAAAATATATGAATTTCCATCCTGAGAGTATTTTGGTCGAAGGGTCTATTGTGAATATGTAATTTGTTTTAAATTTATTGATACAATTATTGCCTCCAATCAATGATTTTAATTGAGCTGCGTTTTACACATATAGTTATTTTTACAGTTGAAGTAATTTAATTCTTGTTTTTAGATGGAGGCTAAACAGCGGTTTACATTTACAATGTTTTTAATTAACCATGTATTAGCAGAAGAGTGTGCAATATATTTGTATCGCCTATATATATTTTTTTGCAATAGCAGGTAATGTGGATTTAAAAAACTATTGCATGTAATTTGTTACTTAATATGGTAACTTATTTCCAAGAAAAATATTTTAAGAGGCAAAAGAAACTTTAATCTACTTGGGAAAGTTCATTTAAACAAGTTTGAACGTGTTTTCTTGGAGTCTAATGACACACTTACATTATCAACAACTCTGAAATTTCTTGAAAGTTCTTAATGTGACAATGAACAACAAGAAGTGATAAGGAAAATACATGTTGAACTGTCCGACAGTTCATCTATAAATATTGTATGCTGTATAGTTTCACATACCCACTTTACGACAAAAGTTAGATTTCCTATCATATTTTTCCCAGACTAAAATAAAAAATCGATTAGCCGTATCGAATTCATACGTCTTTTTCATACATAGAAATGCATTACAAATCCATTTCTGAATATAATAATTAAAACCTAGTTAATTAGATTCAGATTGAGTTCAGCGTATTTAAAAATAGTATTGCATTGGTCACGTTAAAATTACCCCAAGAACGACAATGTGAGAATGTAAAGAAATTAAGTCACTTATTTACAGTGGTTTTCACCTTTTCGATATTTACGTAAGAGTCTTTAAATTTCTTTATTAGATACTGTAGACTTGTCTACGATTGCATTACTTTATTGTTTAAAAAAATTACTTTGAATATCAGTAGCTTTTAGAGAGGGTTGATATGTATAAAAAATTTCATTAAAAGGTGATTAAGAATAGTTCAGCTTTAATACATATTTTATTATTGTTTTCTAATCTCCTTTCTTGGATTGTGTGCTATAGCTGGGAATTAATTTAACCACTCAAGTATATTAGAGGAGAACATGTATTCGAAAGTTAACTATACATATTAGAACGTTTTGGTCGCAATGGTTATTTCATGGAATGTGTAATTTGAATTGAAAATGGATTTTTTTTAAACTTCACTCACTAGTTCACATGGACCTGCAGGCATGTGCGAGAATTTTATTCAACGAGGGAATTGCGACCGTTGGCTCAGTGGGTATTCGAACCTTGTACAATGCCCTCCACAGTTCGAATCCTTAGCAATCGACAATATTTTGATTGTTAATATTTACGACAGTTGAACTAGTACTAAATGGAATAGATGTTTATTAGTATTAATTGAACTATTAAAACAATAAACAAAACACAAATTAAATATCCTAGAATTTTTGATTTTTCAAATAAATATGTATATGTGATACAATAATCTTGCTTAATTATTTACTTTAATATTCTAATTAATTAATTTGCAAATACTTATTCGTATTAAATAATGTGCTATACGATTCATCCTCTATATTATAAATATTGGTGAAATATTTAAATAATTAACTTAATCAAACTGTAAAATATATAAAATAAATACCTATACAATTTAGTTACTATGGAGTAATCCCACACAAATACTATTATAAACACTAATAACGTATATAAAACAGATCAAATTCAAGATAAATAAAAAAAAAAAATTATTTTCAGGATATATAAATAAAAAATATTCAGGAAGCTTACCAGATAACTGCAAAGGGTTTTAATGAAATAATAAAAAATATTTTAATAAATGAAAAAAGATATTCACAATAGGTAGAGACAGTACGTTCTCGTTATAAACAAAGTGAGGTTGTATATTTTATAAAACAAAGGGTTACAAGTCCCATTCATTAGAGGGAAGCCCATTAAGAACAGATAAATCATTAGTTACCCCCCTCCCCCAGGATGATCTTTCACCAGCTGTTGCGTACGTTTTATCTTTGAGGTTAAGTGTAACAGAGAAACTAATGATCAAGAAGGCATTTTTACGCTCAGAGAATAAAAAACTTTTCATTTCATATCAATCTTTATCATTCCTAACGTTCACCCCGATAATTACTGAGGTGGTTGTAAAATAAAACATACGAAACTATTAAAAGTAGAATAATACTTTTCAATAAATTAATTTAACAGTTTTAAGCAATCACTGTTGTCGTATCAATCAATTTATTTATCAATTATAATTATTTTACTAAGCACATTTTTATGTAGTGAAACATTAACTGTAAATATTTAAGTAAATATTATCTGTTTAGGAATGAAAAATAAAGTTAAAAAATGTCTTATTTAACGAGGTACTGTATTATTTAACGAGGTATAGTATTATTTAACGAGGTATTGTATTATTTAACGAGGTATTGTATTATTTAACGAGGTATTGTATTATTTAACGAGGTATTGCATTATTTAACGAGGTATAGTATTATTTAACGAGGTACTGTATTATTTAATGAGGTATTGTATTATTTAACGAGGTATTGTATTATTTAACGAGGTATTGTATTATTTAACGAGGTATTGTATTATTTAACGAGGTATTGTATTATTTAACGAGGTATTGCATTATTTAATGAGGTACTGTATTATTTAATGAGTTATTGCATTATTTAACGAGGTATAGTATTATTTAACGAGGTACTGTATTATTTAATGAGGTATTGTATTATTTAACGAGGTATTGTATTATTTAACGAGGTACTGTATTATTTAATGAGGTATTGTATTATTTAATGAGGTATTGTATTATTTAACGAGGTACTGTATTATTTAATGAGGTATTGTATTATTTAACGAGGTATTGTATTGTTTAACGAGGTATTGTATTATTTAATGAGGTATTGTATTGTTTAACGAGGTACTGTATTATTTAATGAGGTATTGTATTATTTAATGAGGTATTGTATTATTTAACGAGGTATTGTATTATTTAATGAGGTACTGTGTTATTTAATGAGGTATTGTATTATTTAACGAGGTACTGTATTATTTAATGAGGTATTGTATTATTTAACGAGGTATTGTATTATTTAATGAGGTATTGTATTATTTAACGAGGTATTGTATTGTTTAACGAGGTATTGTATTGTTTAACGAGGTATTGTATTATTTAACGAGGTATTGTATTATCTAACGAGGTATTGTATTATTTAAAGTAGGCTATAAGACAATTACTTTGAACATAATATTTTATTTTATTTAGGCATTATTTATTGGTCTACGATCTTTTGTTTCTCCTCCTTTCAGTTCTACTTGGGAAAGTTTATTTAAACAAGTTTGAACATGTTTTCTTGGAGTCTAAAAACACACTTACACTATCAAAAACTCTGAACTTTCTTGCAATTGTTTATCTTAATATTTTCGAGAATTTTCCTTATGAACAACAAGAAGTGATAAGGAAAATACACGTTGAACTGTCTGACAGTTTATATATAAATATTGTATGATGTATAGTTTCACATACCCACGTGATGACAAAAGTTATATTTCCTATCATATTTTTCCCAAACTAAAATAAAAAATCGATTAGACGTATCAAATTCAGATACGCATTTTTTAACATATAAACAAATTACAAATCCATTTCTGAATATAATAATTAAAACCTACTTAATTAAATTTAGATTAAGTTCAGTGCATTTAGAAAGAGTATTGTATAGGTCACGTTAAAATTACCCCAAGAACGACAAAGTGATAAAGAAATTAAGTCACTTATTTGCAGTGATTTTTCACCTTTTCGATATTTAAGTAAGAGTCTTTAACTTTCTTTATTAGATACTTTAGACTTTTCTACGATTTCATTACTCCCGCCTTTGAAAGCCATGCGATTTATATTAACAAGGCGAAGTTAGGGATAAGACGCTCTCTCTCTCTCTCTCTCTCTCTCTCTCTCTCTCTCTCTCTATCTCTCTCTCTCTCTCTCTCTCTCTCTCTCTCTCTCTCTCTCTCTCTCTCTCTCTCTCTCTCTCTCTCTCTCTCTCTCTCTCTCTCTCTCTCTCTCTCTCTAACGCTTGAACTGGGATCACTTAAGGGTCACCCTTAAACGCTTCAATAAGGGTGACTTCCAAACCACCACCAGAGAGTGACCGAGTAGGCAGGCTGGTTCAAGGACGGGATTTTTCAGCATCCAAGGAACAGCCTCGCTCGATGTTGCTAAACTTCGTTATCTTACTATAACATTGGAACATTCTGGCCAAGGCCTTACTGTTTGCTCAATCAATAAACTATACTGAGATTTTCCATTTTGTATAAACAATAACTTCAGCATACATTTTCATGTGACATCTATTTATTTCATAAAAAATATTAAAAAGAATAGAAATACTCCTATCGAGAATAACTTTTGTATAGGCATTGTACCAACAATACATGAAATATGTATAATTTGAGTGCCAACTTTATAAACACTTACATATTTGTTCCATTATATTAAATACTTAATGTCTATAGTATTCTATAATATACAGAAAAATACCATTATTTCTTATTCTTTTCTCTCCATTATGTTATACTGCTAGATGGGCCTTTGAAGGGTAATTAATTGATACTATACTCTGTAACGTTCAGAAAATAAATATTAGTTAGTTTTCGTTAAACGTGAGCTGTTTTTACTTATTGGATCAAATGTTCCAAATTCAACTACCAAATGTTTAAACAATGATTTATCATTGTTCAGATAATGTATCTTGATTGACTTCGAAATATTTTGGCTGCTAATGCTAAACAATGAAACTTGGTTTTAAGGTGGTAGGTATTAGTTGTAAGAAACATTTCATGTATTATCATATATTTTAGTTTGTACGAAGTAATATTTTCATAAAACAAGCAATAATTATTATAATAATATACGCTTATTGTAGGCATATTATGTTGCTACCTACTTAAAGCACTGGGGTGAGAGAGATGCACCGAGTGGTTGAAGTGAGAGAGACAACTAGTATTTCCCAACTGTTTATTCCTTTAATGTTGTCATGGAAACTAGCTAGACGGTAGGCCGCGTGCTGGCAGTGCAGAAGCAAGCCCCACATTCTATGTCTTTAGCAGTAGTGACCTTTCATTGGTTTGTTCAATACTAACAAATTAAACTTACAACGATCAAATTAAATAATTATCTAGTATTCAAATAAAAATTAATAATAAAAATAACATAATTAACAATAATGAAACAGTAAATATAAATAAAACAAATTAAAATAGTTCATTGAAGTAATTTTTTTCAATTAAACTCCATTATGGAGGCTGAACACAGACCAAACTTTGAAAGTTTAATCACTACAATTTTTTGAACTAAATTTTTAGTCACGCCAAAGGTGGCGGAGAAGTGGAATGACTTCCCTCTGCTGCTCAAACCCCTATATGTGCTAAATATAAAGCGCAGTTCACAATCTATTTGGCCCAATCATAGTTACATTACTTGTTCGTTAAAATGAAAAAACTATGTAACTAAATCAGTTGACTGACGTAAGGCAACCTATTAAAAATTCAAATGTTTTCGTTGGAAAAATACCTGAATGAAACAGTTTATTTAATAGTCTAACAACGATATGGCTATTTCAATGAATATGTACATAAAATGTTGTGGGTATTAAAAACAATTTGATCACTTTATTGTCTTTGTTATCATCGTTCCGTTTACACATAGCATTTGAGAACAAATTAAATTGTTGTTTATTTGTTGAACCTTTTGTAATACATATTAAAATAATATTAATATAAATAAGAGAACCAGCTTTGTTTTTCAATTATTTCCATGTATTTATGAACACACATTGTAATGGGGATACTTACACCCTCATATTACATAAATATTAGTATTGAATCAGCATATCTACTAGGAGTTGATTAAGTGGAAATTGAATAATCAGCGTTTGTTTAGTAAAACCACAACTTGGAAAACAAATCATTTGAAAGCCTTTAAATAAAAATAGCACTGATTTGTACAATGTGAACTCATTTTTTTTATAGAATTACCTGTTAGTAAATACATTCATTTAAATAAATGTACGCTTTGATTGTTGACAATGTCAGTTAATGTCGGAACAAAAACTTCAATGTCACAAAGTTCTCGATAGAAGGTAAAGAGTTGCTATTTAGCACGTATATTTTGCAAAATGGATAAAACTATCCTAGAACTATAACTTCCTTTCGTTAATTCTACAGCTTAAAATAAGATATTGATAAAAATAGTTCTCTCAATACCAACATGGCGTCCACTGAATGGTTTCCCACCGACATGAACTCCACTAGAGAAGTCCGGGTTGTCTGTGTTGGGTGGTAAAGAATTGAGTATTAAGAGTGTCAAGAGTGAAGTGAATGACGAGGCTGGCATGAGAATGTACCTGGTGTCCCCTAGTATATTTTAATATTAATTAGGTGCCTCCCCCCCACGGAGTTTCTCCGGTTATTTCTTACTAATACTAAACAAATGGGTGTGGCCAGTGTAATACAAATACGCCAATTAAGTTTTACCAGAACGTGGATACAACTCTGAATCTATCACGCTTTATTGTAACAATATTATTTCAAGGCGAGGTTTACATAACAATTCTTCCTCCTCTTCTTCAAGGATAAGCTTTATCAGCCAGTTCCAACCATGTCCCATAGATTAGGCCTACCCAGATCACTTCTACTAGTTTGTATTCCAATATTTTCTTTGTAAATACCATCTGGTAGTCTGCCGAGATGTTCTTTCCATTTATTGTCATACTGGTGGATTCTTCAAGGTAGGATGTAAGTATTGAACTCATTCTTTATGTCTTCATTTATTCGCATATCGTTCAGCGTATAGCCTTTGACTGATTTTAGGAACCCCTCTATTCACTGTATTTGATTGTACTACTTATCTCTTGTTACGCAGGTTTCTCATCATACATTATTACAGATACTGTCTTGTAAAACTGTATTTGAGTGTCTTGTCTATATTCATTCCACAGATTTCATCACCATAACAATTATAAATACCAAGTACATATGGTAATTAAAACACTATAGTTGTAGAATATCATTGGACCCATTGGAATGAAGCCTAGATTAGGTTTTACATTTCTAATATTGTTCTCACCATCCTTGGTCCTAAGCTTTAAAATTAGTATAATCAAGCTATTCTTCTTCCTATAGTCCAGCCATTCTAACTTTACCTCTGAGGGGAGCACAACATGACAACATTGTATATCTTGAGCGTTTGGCTCCTTTCTGTCCCACGGACAATTTGTTTCCGGTCTAGATAAATCACAACTAGGGCTTAATAGTTTTTATAAGTTAAAATTGTCCGATTGACTTAGTTTTTTGATATTTGTAAACAGTAAAAAAAAAAAAAAATGCTTTCCAGTCAAACATTGAAAAGATTTAAATTCCCATTAAAACATATAAATGTTTACCTTCCTACATTACTCCCAATTATGAGTCACCAGATGTAAAATTTAGATGACGGCTGTAGTGGTCTGGATGCGACGTTGTCAATGTCGATTTTCCAGTTTAGGCCGCAAACCTCAGAGGTAAAGTTAGAACGGCTGGACTATAGCTTGAAGAAATTTCGTGAGGACTGATTCACTTACGAAATTCAACATATAGATTAGTTTTAAGATAAATTTGCACACTGTCCTTCAATAGGTCCAGAAATTTATTACATTGATTTCAATTCATTATATACTGTATAAATTATACACAGAAAAATCACTACCTACAAAAATAAATAAGGTCGCAATTGGTTTGTAACAGAACGAACAATTTACGTTCAACTAGAAATAGCAAGTGTAATTTTGTGATAGATCATTAGCTGTTTCACGTTCAGTTTTACATGCTCAATGACACGAGTATGTTCACTGAACAGAAACAATGAATACAATTGTTCCATTCCATTGTTTCCGTCCACCGGTATGGTTACACACTTCAATAATGTTGGATTGGATATTTTTGTTGTACGAATTTACGAACTAACAAATCGTACCTATAAACGTATATTATAACTAACTATCAAATGGTAGTATTTAAAAAATATATGTTTCAATAATTATATTTGTTACCTGTTAAATATGATAAGCTCCTTATTATAATTGGGCAGGATAGTAAGTGACCTGTGTATTATATTTAGAACATGTAGGGGTTCAAGCTTCAGAGGAGAATCTTTCCACTGGTAAGGCTCCTTACTTTACGAACTTGACTAACTTACGCACTCAAGTGTCCAACTTCCACAACGTGTTTAGTGAATAAAATTTAAACATGTATTGAAATATAAGTTACAAGTTTGTTCATCTTATTTATTGTTTACATTATTACTCATCGTGTTTAGCTATTATTCATGGTTCTTTGAATAATAAATAATGATTGAATTTAATCATTGTTTGCTTGATTCATTGGTGTTCATGAAACCTACTGAAGGTCACTTTTGTTAATGAGTAATGGGTGGAGCTTATTATTGCGCCACCATCACGTGGCTTTCCATCATCATGGTTGCTGTGACACTTTTTCAATAGAATTACCCAGTGCAGAAACTTATCAGTCTCATTTGCACCACACAGTGCATCGCACTCACATCAGTGCGTTAAAAAGGTCGTTTGCTACATGGCCTCTGTTTATTTGATATTTTATATAAATAATTTTGTTCTATATTGGTCTTCACTTCTGCCATATTTTTTTTGGGGGATTTTATATCATTATCCTTCATCAATCATGGTGTTAACAGTGATGTTCATGGTGGCTACCCAAGTTGGTTGCGGGTGGCTGCCCAAGTTCATTACGGAAGATTACCAAAGTTGATCACGGATATTACCCAAGCTGATCACGTGTGACTGCCCAAGTTGACCACGGTGCTACCCAAGCCAGTTTACGCTGAGTAGCCAAATTGATCACGAGTGTCTACCGAAGTTGACCACGGATACTACCCAAATTGACCACGAGTGGTACCCAAGTTGAACACGCAGGCTAACCAAGTTGACCACGGATACTACCCAAATTGACCACGAGTGGTACCCAAGTTGAACACGCAGGCTAACCAAGTTGATCACGGATACTACCCAAATTGACCACGAGTGGTACCCAAGTTGAACACGCAGGCTAACCAAGTTGACCACGGATACTACCCAAATTGACCACGAGTGGTACCCAAGTTGAACACGCAGGCTAACCAAGGTTGACCACGGATACCAAGTTGATCACGGATACTACCCAAATTGACCACGAGTGGTACCCAAGTTGAACACGCAGGCTAACCAAGTTGATCACGTAGCTACCCAAGTTAACCACGCAGGCTACCCAAGATTATCACGGGTGGCTACCTAAGTTTACCAAGCATGCTGCCCAAGTTGGTCACGCGTGGATACCCAAGTTTACCACCGATGCTGCCCAAGGTGATCTCGGGTGGCTTCCCAAGTTTACCACGAATACTGCTCAAGTTGATGACGGGTGGCTTCACAAGTTTACCACGGATGCTGCCCAAGTTGATTACGCGTGGATACCCAAGTTTACCACAGATGGTGCTCAAGTTGATCACGGGTGGCTTCGCAAGTTTACCACGGATGCTGCCCAAGTTGATCTTACAGGCTACCTAAATTCATAAATACCAAGGATGTAGGCTATAAATCGCGCAACCTAAATCCTGCTATAGCCCGGACACTATTAGCCAACCTATAACCACAGGTAAGGGACTACACATGTTCCCTTATAGTCCTTCTTCCACCTGAGATTGAGGATTGCCTTATGAATTGTAAAAATGTTTTCAGGCCAGCAGTTTATTTCGACCCGCACACCCCCTTCACCCTCACTCACAGTACAAGCAGGCAGTGGAATTTAGGTTCCGCGACTTATAGCCAAGTTGAACACCATCCTACATCTCTAATTCGAATGATGAAAGGCAATAGAAGCTCCGATTTACTAGTATTGAGATACTCATTATATACTCTATTTTATATCCTTGAGAACAAATACTTTTGAATCGTGTAAAGTACGTTTATGCCACGTTTCAGGTCCAAGGACTTATATTTTTGAAAAACTAGGATCAGTCAAATAATGATATTTGGCTTTTATACTTATGGATTTTCAATTATCAAGCCACACACATTCCTTTTCAAGCCCTTAAAATGTAATTGTTTAAGTTCTTCTTCCAATGAAAATTAGTAACTGAAACGTCCAATAAATATTTGCTATTCAAGGGTGGTTACCTGGTAAGAGTCAGTAACATAAAGTTTTCCTCGGAAATATGAGAACTCCTCGCGTGCTGAACGGCTTGTTTGCTTGTTAATACACGTTGCTGTTTACCCGGAACTTCCGTAATGTAACATTCAACATTGTATTTCCTTGTCGTTTATAATCCATTATTGCAAGTAGATTAGTGGTTTTTAATTCTTTGAGACAAATCATAATATGAATTTAAGTTACAATTCTCAAATTTAGTTCTATCGTGTTATTTTTAAACGAATTGTCTTATTTTTATGTAAAATAGAGTATTACAGCAAAGGATATTGGTTGGATATGTAACGAGTTATCTAATAAAATAAGATACTTTATGAGAATAAATTAAGATAAAAATTAATTAAAATAAAAACGCTTGTATTTGTTAGTTATAAAATTAGTAATTATTTTTAAATAAGCCATAATCCCAAAAATGAAAATGTTGTATTGAAAATATTCCTTTTTGACCAAACATGTATTTAAAGGTTTCACCGTTAAATACTTGATAAAAAGAAGTACGCTATGTACAGGGTGTTAAACTGTAGGTGTCTTAGCTAATTATTTTTGGATATAATACCTAACTTAGAGGTAAAAAATTCAATTGTTGTAGGCCTACTCCTACTCCATTCAAAGTATGTTTTTTTTTTTTTTTTACAAAATATTAATAACTCAAGATAAGTTTGATGGACATGAAATGTAGCAAATTTTTTTCTTATGTCACCACTATCAAAAAGAAAAAATAGCTATTGAGTTATCATTTACATTAAAATGTTAACTCCAAATACCTTGAAAGATAAAAATCGTTTAAACGTTTTATATTTCCACAATTTTTAAATGCAAACTAATAGCTCTATGATTATGTTTTTGCTGTTTAGTAATGTAAAGGAGTTTATAAAATGAAAGTCGACTAACCACGCATGGTTTATTGATTTTTTTGTAAAAAAACAAAAATACAGTTAAACACTAAACGTACCAGAATTGAAATAAATTACACTTCACTGTTAGTTTTTAATTAGTTGTAGAATACGAAAATTAACAGCCAAGAAACTTTTTTCTAACATGCTGTATAATTTTAATCAGGAATCCAACGAAAATACCCTTAAACACAAAATCCAAAGTGCAATTCGTTGTAATTGCAGTTATCTAATCTGATCGTTGTAATTAAATGATCTGTAATTGTAATCTGCGTTATAAATGCGTTGTAATTTGAGATAACTCAATTACAACGCATATTTAAGGTATCTGAATTACTTTATTTGTACCTGATTAGTTTAATACTTTAGAGTTAAAACTGTTGTAGATGAAAGATAATATCTTGATAATACTGTCCAAATTTATAATTCCAGTTTACAGTTATTATGACTTTTGAAATTTGTTTTTCCTGACCCAGCGTTTGATTAAAATGTACGACCTATAAATAAAGGTTATAACTAACCTAACCTAACCTAACTACCCTAACCTAAGTCTAACTCAGGATGACTTTTTCGTATTTGACTCAGAGACGAAAAAGTCGTCTGAAAAATATACAGTATATTTTGTTTTAAAACTACTTAATTAAAGCATATTAGGTGTATAATATTAAAGAAATTATCTTAATAATTTAGTGTCATTTGTGTTATTTGTCTAAAATATCCAAACAATATGTACATATGTCAAACCGTTAACAATTTGAAATATTAGCTACAACTCACACTTAATATTACAAGATAATGGCATTTTTATTTACATAATTACTGGATACATGACAAGAAAACTATTCTGTGTCGGAAATGTGATATAAAATTGTAAAATTTTGTAAATAATATTGCATGCATGCTTGAATATGATAACTAATATGAGCAGGGGTAGATTTCAAAGCCTCACTAGTCAACACAAGGTCAAAATGTAAAATTTAAAAGTGCAGTTTATGTTTATATAAATTTATTTATACAAATACAGTTATACATACTTTATACATATGTTGATGTCATATGTATAAAGTAAATACATGAGATCTGTTTGATACATATCTCAGTTTAAAATACTTATACTATTAAATTAAATATAACCTATTATAGTAAATTTATTTGATGTAGTGATTTTTTCTTCTGAATTGTGATACAACGTGTTTATTTATATAGCAATTAAGAACAATTTGATTCGATATAATAAAACATTTTCACAGTAAAAATGTTCAAAAAGCATTTAAAATTACATTGGTGTAATGAAATTAAAACGCCCGACTCAGGTTTGTTCGTAGTTACTATACAATCAGCTCAGGATTTGGTTTCCCGACAAAAGTTTTTGTTGCTTTCCAATCGTGAACTCACGTCAGTCAAGTACCAAAACAAACTCTGCCTCACTGTGAAAAACAAATAACTATATTGTTATCCTTAAAATACTTTCACAACCCGTGATTTTTTTTAATTTTCTTAAGAAAAATCCTCTTAAGAAAAATACTTAAGAGGATTTATGATTTGATTCCAGTTGCTAGGAACTTTAACTGTTGAATATGAACATCAAGCTTGTAGAAAAACTGTTAAATATGAACATCAAGCTTGTAGAAAAACTGTTAAATATGAACATCAAGCTTGTAGAAAAACTGTTAAATATGAACATCAAGCTTGTAGAAAAACTTTTAAATATGAACATCAAGCTTGTAGAAAATCTGTTGAATATGAACGTCAAGCTTGTAGAAAAACTGTTAAATATGAACATCAAGCTTGTAGAAAAACTGTTAAATATGAACATCAAGCTTGTAGAAAAACTGTTAAATATGAACATCAAGCTTGTAGAAAAACTGTTAAATATGAACATCAAGCTTGTAGAAAAACTGTTGAATATGAACATCAAGCTTGTAGAAAAACTGTTAAATATGAACATCAAGCTTGTAGAAAAACTTTTAAATATGAACATCAAGCTTGTAGAAAAACTGTTGAATGTGAACGTCAAGCTTGTAGAAAAACTGTTAAATATGAACATCAAGCTTGTATAAAAACTTTTAAATATGAACATAAAGCTAATAGAAAAACTGTTAAATATGAACATCAAGCTTGTAGAAGAACTTTTGAATATGAACATCAAGCTTATAGAAAAACTGTTGAATATGAACATCAAGCTTATAGAAAAATTGTTGAATATGAACATCAAGCTTGTAGAAAAACTGTTAAATATGAACATCAAGCTTGTTGAAAAACTTTTAAATATGAACATAAAGCTTATAGAAAAACTGTTAAATATGAACATCAAGCTTGTAGAAAAACTGTTGAATATGAACGTCAAGCTTGTAGAAAAACTGTTAAATATGAACATCAAGCTTGTAGAAAAACTTTTAAATATGAACATAAAGCTTATAGAAAAACTGTTAAATATGAACATCAAGCTTGTAGAAAAACTGTTGAATATGAACATCAAGCTTATAGAAAAATTGTTGAATATGAACATCAAGCTTATAGAAAAACTGTTGAATATGAACGTCAAGCTTGTAGAAAAACTTTTGAATATGAACATCAAGCTTATAGAAAAACTGTTAAATATGAACATCAAGCTTGTAGAACAAGTTTTGAATATGAACATCAAGCTTGTAGAAAAACTTTTTAATATGAACATCAACCTTGTAGAACAACTTTTGAATATGAACGTCAAGCTTGTAGAACAAGTTTTGAATATGAACATCAAGCTTGTAGAACAAGTTTTGAATATGAACATCAAGCTTGTAGAACAAGTTTTGAATATGAACATCAAGCTTGGAGAACAAGTTTTGAATATGAACATCAAGCTTGTAGAACAAGTTTTGAATATGAACATCAAGCTTGTAGAACAAGTTTTGAATATGAACATCAGGCTTGTAGAACAACTTTTGAAACTAATTTTGTTTATGTTATTTCATTCCTATTTTAAAATGTTTCCCTCAAAATAGTTTTTGTCAAAAATATATTTGGTATATATATATATATATATATATATATATATATATATATATATATATGTGTGTGTGTGTGTGTGTGTGTGTTTATAAATATGTATTATGTGTGTTGGTTGCATATGGTCATCAAACGTAAGCAATTAACTTAATGAAACAATTAACATTTTAAATATATTGTGTGAGGATGATTTCATAAAAAAATTTGACTATTATTTCATTGCCATAGAAGAAGTTAAGAACCGTTTAGTTTCACATAAAATTCAAAAATGTATTTATTTATCTCTATATATAAAAGAGAAAGCCCTTACTCAGTCATCACTAACTCTCCCACATTCCGTAATCTTACACAGCTGAAATTTGGTTCAAATGTTTATTGTAAGCTAAATAGGAAAACCAAATTATTTTTATCTTGATAGAATACTCCTATGAGGTAGAAACCACCTCTAAAATATTTTTCTATAATGGATAACATTGGGTTGATTTTAGCAAATTAATAACAGCTGTTTTGTAAATCAATAAACATGTTTATTTTTTATGTTTAACATTTATCATATTGATGCATTCAGAGTTTACAATTAACTACACTCTTTCTATACATTCGTTCTCTATAAAACTACGTATAAAATCTACTTGGGAAATTTACAACATTAAGATAAACGTGTAGAAATCCCCCTAAAGCAGACTAATAGGGTTTTCTAGACCACACGAATTTATTGTCTAAAAGAACGGCAGCAGGTTGCGTTTTTATATTTACGTGATGGTTTAGAGGAAACCATAGGGGACAGGGGACCACAGGAAACTAAAAAACACAGGGTAAGCAAGTGCAGAGAATAACCCCGTAGTGAACAAGAGCTGTCGGTTAATTTTTAATAGATAATTGTTGAATTTATTTTAATCAACACTACCATCATCCGTACCATCTTAAAAGTAGTATAACCGTAGGCAATCCTTTACACGTGTTTTTATGACAAACGTTCGTGGTAAAAACTATGAATTATGAACTATGCCCTTCAATATTGGTGAATGTTTTTGTCAACGAATGTGGAGAGGTCATTATTACGAGCTTTTCCGTAGATAGTGTGAAAAATTTGTCTCAAAACCCTTGATAATGTTACAAATCCCAACAGTGACGTAGTATTTTTCATCGGGGTTGGTACGTGTTGATTTAGTATCTGCCATTTAGTGGTGTTGCTTTACATGAGACCTCCATTAACAGGCTTTAATGCACTGTCACGTTCCTGGCTGTGTGATGTGCCTACTCCTACTGAACAGCATCACACACTGTGTGACGAGACATTTCATCACTCTTATACGTCTACTACACCCGATTATACACGAGGATACAGCAGTTTATATTGTTACACAATATAAATCTCTATATTTACTTCCGCAAACCTATTGGATTTGTTGAGCTAGGGTGACGATCTACCAGGATTACATTAATTTTAAAGCTTAAGAGACGGTGGCAAAAAGAAAAACAAAAACGTAAAAAATATTCTCTCCACTGTTCATAAAAGATCCAATGTTTTTATATCGCTACATTATTTTTATTAACACAAACAACATCTGTATATGTTTATAATGCAACATACTACAAACTATACTATACTATTATACAATACTAAACCATAAACAAAACCTGAAAAAAGCTTACAGTTAGTAGCTGGTGTGGGTAGACATTGCCCGCTTTTTGTGAAGATTTAAATGCGTCTGTTTTCTTATTTTTCTAATGAAAAAAAAAAACAAAAACTGTTAAATAATAATAATACTAAATATTTGTTCTCTTACTTTTAAGCCCTTCTGCTGTTAATTTAGTCACGTGTCACAGACTGAGGTCGAAGGCCGAGGTAAAACGGTTGACAAGAGGGACAGGTATGAGATGCGTGCAGGGTGTCCCCTTGTATAGATTAATGTTAATTAGGTACCCCTGTAGAGTTTATGTGGTAAGTTTCTACTAAAACTAACTAATTGGCTGTTAGCTGTAATTAGTCAACCAATTATTTTGCCCAGAAAATTGATACAGCTCTGAATCGATAACATCTATCATCTCATTATTTCAATATTAAAAGATATGTCAATATAAAAATCTGTAAAATTTATATACATAAAACTGCAGAAAACTCATTTGATTGTAAAGAATAAGTTAACCTACAAAATATATTATCAATAATAAATGCTGTTTACTATTGTTTTGATTTGATAAAACACTTACAGTTAGACTATTGATTACTAAAGATTAGCTTGTTTAACGGCACAGAATTACCAACATTAAAACGGTTAGATGAATAAAATTATACAAGTCGAATACCTTTGAATTTTTAAGTGCTGTTTCCTCCACATTTAAATGGAATTTAAACAATTTAACTTTACAGTAATGGAAAATATTGTATGAAATCTCTTAAGAAATCACTTCAGAAAGTGGAGCAAAGCCATTGATAATGTTATCAATAATATACAGATCGCTTTAACTTCTGTTGTTGACACTGCCATATCCGACCATTTTGCACAGGAGGTGGTTGCCCTGGGGACGGTATTGGATTTGAATATTCAGCCAAAGACGCAAACCAGTCACACGACCAAGAAATATCAGCCATCTTAATCAGAGTTTTATCAACAGTCCTGGTCTTTTTTAAATAACATACACTCCTTAGACGATGCTTTTAGTGTTTTTGATCAGTGTATAACATCCCATTTGGATTCCAGTTGCCCTTTTTTAACTATACAATACAAATACAAACCAGAAGAATACCTGGATTACCAGGGGCATTCTTATATCAAGGCGAAGAATAAAATTCTATTTTTCTGTATACATACAATCAAACACTTACTGTTTTAATCTATTTTTCAAAACTTACAAAAGATTTATCGTTAAGTCGTAAAGGTAGCAACATGCTATGAGGTTGAGCGTAAATTAAAAGAATATGAAAATGTTTCGAAAATAGCATGGCACATAATAAACACAACAATTTTTCAACAATAAACACAGTCTTAAAAAATGTCAAAGCCAGTTAAAATCCGATAAACAATAAGGTTTTGCAAACCCCAGAATAATTTACTGAAGAGTTCAACAACTTCTTATCTTCTGTAACCATCCCAAATTCATCTTTCACAACCACCAACTCCCAGAGTAATCTTTCATATCCAGTGATGCACTACATGGTATTGTTCATATGTTGTTTCATATACATGTCCTGTTGCTGAGGTCGAGGTAGAGTCTTTTATTCATAAACTACGTACTAAGCAATCCAACGATATCAATGGCATGTATGTGTGGTTGTTTAAACAATGCTATCAGTTTGGTTTCTGACAAAAGAAATCAGCCATTGACGAATTCAGAAATCTTGTTGAGAACATTGTTGAGGATTTGGAGGGTCGGGAACATGCTTCAAGCCTATTTCTCGACCTCTCTAAGGCTTTTGATTGGGTTCACAATGGAAATTTATTCCATAAGTTTGAAAAATATAGGATCCTTGGTCTGCCACCGGCATTGTTGGCATCTTATCTTAGAGACAGAATTACAAGTCGCCGATGTTCTGTCAAAGAGATCTGTCATGACTCAGGGAGTTCCTCAATGATCTGTTCTCGGTCCTATTTATTTCTAATTTATGTCAATGACCTTGGGACATAAATTGGACAGATTGTTCAATATGCGGATGACACGACTCTCTGTGTAAAAAAGCCATCAAAAGATGAATTAGAAATAGAAACGTTTATTAGATTAAACACTTGTATTCAGCACTTTGCTGAACTAAACCTTCAGACTAATAACTCAAAGACGACATTTATTAATTTTCGTTTCCGACATCATGATAATGAGTTATGGCCATCTGCCATGGTTGATGATACATTTTTGGATGAAGTTGATTCCACTCGGTCTCTGGGTGTGAACCTTTACAGTGGCTTGAATTGGAGCGATCATGTTGATTATGTCTGTTTGAAGGTTACTTCAGGTATTTATGCCTAACGTAACCTGGCTCAATTTTTCTCCCTTGAGGTTTTAAAGACAGAATATTTTGGTCTTAGTCATCAACATTTGACATATGTATAAAGACTATGAGGTGGCTGTGCAAAACATACATTTGAGAGAGTCTTCAGATTACTGGTAGAACTTTTTTAAAATTGGGCTATTAACAAATTTCAAGTCGTGTCACGAGTCTTTCAGGGAGCTTGGTTTACTGAATTTACCCTGCCTCTATATATCCTTGAAGTAATTATGTATTGCCGATTCAGGTGTGAACTGACTCAGGGTGGTGATGTACTTACATACAGCACCAGAGGCAGGAATAATTATCGTATAAATTTTCATAGAACTAATGTGTTTGATAAACTTCCATCTCAAGCACATGGAGTCAGTTTAATCAACCAGCTTCCTGAGAGCATTGTAAAATCAACGCCTTTTGGTATCAAAATCATTTTACTCTCTTGACGAGTACTTAACGCTGGGAATAAGGAAGACAAAACTTCCATACCTAGAACTGACATCGATCCCAATGTAACAAAGTTTTTACTGCCTGAATGATTATTTATGAATGTGTGGATGGTTTATCGAATTATAGATTATATTTACTGACGTTTGCAATACAACGTTAAATAGTCATAACGCAATAAAGATATATTATTGTGAATGGAAATCAGGGGTGTTATATTTATAATTGTTTATATTAGACTATCCTCACAACATTTACATTAGTATTATTTGTAAGAAATAAATGTCTGTTTTAATGTTTACAGACGGATTTAAAAACATTAGCTTCATATTATGAGAGTACCAAAAATTACTGCTTTTATAAAACTTGATTTTCGTTAGGAAATTATTTTAGTATGTAAATGACTAAAAATAAGGATTTTTCAAATAAAAGAGTCATTCTTTAGGCTTAAATTTATTTTCAATAAACAGTTAATGATTGTGTACAGCTATTTCAGTTTACTTTTAAATCTATTTTCGCTAAAATGTTATTTGTTTCTGAAGATCATGTTCTAATAATGTAACTGAAAATAAGTCAAGTAGCCGAGTTTTCAAATGAATATAAAATGACTTAAAAGTTAAGTAACACGCAAAACAATGTCGGGGGAGCTTTACTTAAAAGTTCTTTACTTATAAGTACCTTTCATGAAAAGCTTTTGAGCTTTTAAAGTGGTAGACTTTCCTCGTTAACGTTTGACAACACCTAACAGCAGCCTGGCATTTAACATCGGAACTTAAGGCAATTCTTTCACTTTAAAGATAATATTTCATATTAGAAAAGGCGTTAAAGTTTTCCTAATCAGAATTTTAAAAATTAAATTCACATAGTGAGACTTTTTGATAATATGTTACCTTACACGCTATTAAATAAAATTCCGTTTCTGTTGTATATACATAAATCATAATAAACTATAAATATTATTGTTAATGTTTTTATTTTAAAACTAGATTTTATTATTATTATATTATACTTGTCATACTCGAGGATATGTACCTGATGGTATGAACTGTGCACGTCCATAGAACTGAATAGTAAATAATCAACTGTTTTGTTAACCAGTGTTTCAATATTAGATACATGCATATAATTGTTGAAATGCATTACTTGTTTCAGAATAATCTACTACGAGGAGCTTTCGATGATGATCACTAAATGTTACAATAACCTGAGCTCTTCAAGGTGATTTTATAAGTTCTATAATTCATGATTAAAGAAACTTATAAATTTTTTTATTTAACGAAAGAAAAGTCGATTTTCATTTAATAAAATTTTATTAGATCCCTTACAAGGCAATACCACTGTACGTGTAAAGTTAGGTGGTGGGGATACACCACTGTATGTGTAAAGATGGGTGGGTGGGTCAATACACACGTGTGTGGGCCTCTTAATACAAAGCCTCTTCATAATGAAAGCTCTAAACAATGTAGTGACGAAAATATGGCATTTCTCTATGTACAGGATTTTGATTTATGAACAAAAACACAAAGATAATTTTAAAATATATTAGTTGAGAATTTCATCTGAATGCTTGTAGCAAACAATGTCAGACCTTTTATACAAAGTAATCTAGGAGGCGTTATCGAGGAAAATATTTGTTAGTTTTGTATTATTTACTCATTCTTAAGATGCCATCCATCAAAAGAGAAATGGGTGAATGTAGATTTCCAATGAGTGTGTTGAATCTAAAGGAGCGAAAGAAGTCATTGTTACAAAATAAAACAAACTATTCCTTAGAAAGAGTTGTTAATTAATAAGCCCAATAGCAAATGAACAACTAGTGGTTATCAGCTGATCTCTGTCAAATTCTCTCATGACTCTGATTGCGATTGTTGAACTGAGAACCAACAGCTTATGGTGTTAGGCTTCAGCCACACACACTACCTACACACACATACACTAGCTCTTATGGTGTCAATGAGTTGTGCAACATACATTGCTATGGCTATGACTGGAGGGTTCCGACGTTATCGCGAGTATCTTGCGATCTCCTGCATCCAAGCATCGAGCGTGCCTGTCCTTGGATGAGAGATCGGCGAGGGACACCGTCATGCAGCCCACCTGCTCAGTCACTGAAGTCTTTCGTTTCTAGGGTAAGTGTCAAAGTGCCCGAACTTCACTTAGTTTATTTACATCCAAATGTTGGATAACTGAGTATTTGCAAATCTATGAGCTATTCAAATTTGGTAATTAGTCTTCAAACACCAAATATATTAAGTTATTAAAAAAAAAAAAAAAATCGAAGCAAGAAGGTTAGGCTTGTCAGTGTTCGCTGTCGTATTCCTTTGGCAGTTATTTCTCCTCAGCTAACATTCCAGGCAGCTGGCAAATAACCCAAGTAACTTACACGGACAGGATTACCATGGCCTTCCAAGCAGGTTGAACTTGTGTGAAGATCCTGGGAAGTATTCAGTTATTTTGCTATGCATATCCTTATAAGCATAAACATTTGTTATGAGGATCCAAAAAGACAGTAAGGGGTTTTTTATTTTAATGATATTCAGCATTTTAAATAAAAAGTTATTTTAAAATATGTAAAACAATTAATGTTCTTGTTTAGTGAATATAATAAATAATAAGGAATAAAGTGTAAAAACGTTTTATTATCCACTCTTTGGAGTGATTGAATCTCGCCTACCTTATTTCCCTAAGGTAAGGAAGGTAAAGTCAGTTCAGAGATTGAGCGGTGGAGACGGATGTTCCAGTTGAGCCAGCCAAGATTACAGCTCCGTCGATCGATAAGGCTGATTCACAGTTGCTCTCACAGCTGTAATTTTACATCATCCATTCAAGTCCGACAAAATCTGCACGAAACATTCTCTGAAAGTCAATATAAAAATAGCAAAAATCTACAGATTGTGTCTTAAGTATGCAAATTCAAAATATAACCAACAGTATTTAAAATTAAGTGTGTAATATATAGCAAAGAGTTTATTTTTTGCCTTAAAAGAAACATTTCCAATTAGTAGTATATTTTGAAAATAATACATGTAAAATATCTTGTTGTTCATGAAGTAAAGCAAATATGAATAAAAAAGCTGTTGTTAAAACAGAAAAGCAGGAAAAATATGAATAATGTAAAGAAAAAATCTGAACTCCACCCCACTTTCCCTAACAGATGTTTGATTTTGTCTTTTTAGAGTATTTTTAATTATACGTATAACAGCTGTTTATGCTGATGTAAAAACTGCGTAAAATAGCCACGGAATATCTTGAGTTGTGGCTTACGTCACGGCCAGTGCCGGGAGAAGGGGGGTCTCTACCAAAAAACATCATTTAGCATACTATTAGCATTGCTGTAAACATCGTTACCACGCCCACAAGCCACCTTTTTTATAACACAACTCCCATCCGATTGACACTAATATTTTTTATTTTAATCATATTACTTGGTATTATAATGTGTTATCATTATAGGCCTTTAATTATATCACTATTAACTTTTTCTAGTATTTAGTAAGAAAAATAAAATGCAATCATATGGAATACCAAATAATTAAACACAGTGAATTTACAAAATGTAGATTATGTTAGTAATTATGTACTGTTCAAGTTTTTATTGTAATCAGTCCGTAATTTAATTGTATATTAGGAAATACATATTTATGAATAACTTTGTGAATAATATTAAATTTAATCAATTTAAAGATAGACAGCTGTTCTAATTAAATTAATATTTAAATTATAACATATGTGGCTAAGTTATTAAATACATAACAACTAATAATATAATACAAATTATTGCACTTAATATTTTCAATAACAAACGCTTTCCATACAAAAAGATGGTAGCAATTTTCTAATCTCCTATCAGATGATCAACGTCAGTCCAGCAGCAGTAGGCAGCGTCTGCAAGTCAGGTTAGTACAAAGTCACGCATACGTATGCCGTACCCCTCCCCTCCGCTAACCACCAAGCATTTCAAAAGTAACGGTTTCGATAGCTCAAGATATTTCGTGGCAACTCTATTCTTTTGTTAATTTACAACCAACTAACCAAGGTTTTTACGTAATAAACCGCACTAATAATATAAAATTATTAAATATTTCGTTTGTTGCTTTTAACAGTCCTCCTGCTGTTAAAGTCGCAGACCGAGGCCGAAGGCCAGGGTGAATCGAGTGCAGCGAGTGAAGGTCTCGGGACGCAAAGTGTTCAGGCGTGTCCCCTAGTATAGTTTTAAGAGACGTGTCAACTTTATTGAAATAACTGGACTTAATACTTCAATGAGGCAATCTGTGTGAAACATTTAACATTACATAGTTGACTTTTTTATGTAGAGGCCAATCTCCTTTTTAACCTTAATCTACCCATTCCACACAATTTATTGGTGATATGGGGAACTTGTCAGGCAGAGGACCAGCAGAGAATGAGGTATATGTTGTTGATAAAAACTAACAGTCAAGGCCAGGATTGGAACCTGCGCTCTCTCTGTCTTAAGTACAAAGTCATGACGCCTTGGAGAACTCGGCCACTACCACTTCCTGAGAATGTATTACGCAGTAAACGTGGTATATAGAAGTAATTGATTATCTGTTTATTGTGCGCCATACCTTAGGCAAATGTAGAGATACTCCAAACGAGTCCGTAACCTTTAGAATTGGAAAACAAATTTCTAAAAGTTTAAATTGTGATTGTTTAATCATAAATTATTGAATTTAAAAATAATGGATATAAAAGGTCTAACATGATGTGAAATATAATATTTTCTACTAAAAGACTAAACGAGAATTGTTATAATTGGCATTTCCTCATAAATAGTAAATAACCTAGATAGTAATTTAGGGTATAAAAAGAGAAATCCGATACCACAAACCACTTTGCCCAATCACACTGATGGGGTTGATCATCGGTTGTCTCTCCAGATGAAATTTGTTCTTTACTTAACCCTCTATAAGAAGTGTTCGGATAAAAAAAATTCAGGCATATCTTAAACAAATGGGTTACCTTATTGTACATAACATTGGGAAAATTGTGACGATGAAAAGTTTTAGTAGATAAAACTTATCGGCTAGCTATTTTATTTACACAATTCTAGCTTGGTTTTATTCGGTGTAGAGTAAAAATAACTAACAATTAACAGTTATAATCTCAAAAAAGTTAGTATCTTTAAGAGATAATAATTTATATTCCAATAATAAAATAAATTAGGGTAATGAAATTTATTGGTAGAAAACGGCGTATGAGTTTTCATGAAAATTACTAATTTAGTCTTTTAGTTCTTCTCTTTTTTGAACTTCTGACTATGATCTCCAAAATTACTATCTTATCCAATTAATAGATTTTATTTTTTTGACAAATAATGAGGTTAAAACGTAATTTTGTCATCTTCAGCAACAAAATCATATTTATTGGATTACCGGTTTCGGAACAAGCACTCCTTGGTCACATCCACTGTACGTTGTCGCAATGTCACTGTTTCAAGTGTTTGACAACGTACAGTGGATGTGCCCATGGAGTTCTTACTCCGAAACCGTTAGTCCAATAAATGGGATGTTGTAGCTGAAGACGAAAAAGGTACGTTAACCTTATTATTTGTCATATATATCAGCTCAGGAGACTTTAACAATGAATAAATTATGTTTTTCTTGATTTAATTAAAAAGTCATTTGTACAATATTTTGTTCAGACCCTTAAAAGCAACCATGATAGATATTCTGCACCCAAAAGTTTTCTAAATTCAATTTCAAGCATACGGGAATAGAAACACTACTTATATAACCTACACAAAGCACAATCCAAACATTGCTTAGTTTATACAGGGTGTTTATAAAGTTCCGCGCCGGCTTGATAATGTCTGAATGATTATAGATGGAGCAAAATAATTTGGTATACCATTACTACAAATATAAATATATATTTTCAGTTGAGTACCATTTTTCTGTCATATCCTCATAGCCACAAGGAGTCAGAAGAAAACTTAAATAAGAGTATAAGATCGATTAGTACATCAAATTAAAGGTGTTTAGTGTAAGAACACATACACCCACAAAGTCGATCTCAAATGGTTTACTCTTTAAAAATAGCACTGGTTCAAACATTTAAAAAATTACAATGTACATGTACAATGTGCATTACAATGTACTGTTTTAGAAGATTTAATATTCTTTTTCTGTCTCAAGTTGGGAAAACTAATCTGTTTAAGTGTCTACTGGACATAAGAAATAGTTTTTTTTTTTTGAGTAGTTAGAGACTTTTCACGTCCAATGAAGGATGGCCTACAAGGAGTTTGACAAAATTATTAAACTTAGGCATAGGTGAGGATGTATATAACTTTAAAGGGGTTGTCTAACACATATGACCCAAAATCATGTGAATACCACAATCAGCACTTAAAAATGTTTATCCAATACAAAACGGCAGATGATATAATCACTCTATTTTTTTCATAGATTCATAAATTTCATGCCGTCCGATTTGCTTAAGTCAAAATAATTAAGTGCTTCAATTATCGATAGTATAGTGAATTTTTTATTTATTTTCTATTTAATGTTAAAAAATTATGCAATTACATTTCACGGTGTTCCCTGAAAAACATTGATGATAATAAACAAAAAAGTTGTGTTCGATTACTTAAATCAGAGTTAAAAAAATGTATGAGTTGATTCCATTTTGTTAACAATCTTCAAACACAAAATACATCAAGTTATTAATAAACCGAACGGGGCAAGAAGGTTAGGCTTGTCAGTTATGTGTTTGCTGCCGTCTTCCCTTGGCAGTTATTACCGGGCTCATATTTCTCCTCAGCTAACACTCCAGACAGCTGGCCAATAACCCAAGTAACTTACACGGACAGGACAAACACCATGGCCTTTCCAGCAGGTTGAACTTGTTTCAATATCCTGCAGAGTCGGGGACACAGATAACTGACTGTACCTAGATAGTTCACAGTATACTGGAAAAACGTGCGCTCTGTTTAAGGAGTATGTAGGCAACACACACTACACGACTGTGAATTTAGGATGCGACATTGCCGCATTGAACTAGTATTAAATCTCAATTATTATTATTATTATTATCAGCCGATATTTATTACTGTAATGTTCGTTTTTAATATGGTTAGTTGATTAAGTTCAATCTGGCAACACCGCCCAGTTGACACGCGCTTTAAAGCGGACAGTTGAAACACTACGAAAACATTGTTAACACTCTTTAGCACGGGAATGAGCTATCAGGGTAGAGTTAGTAATCTGTGGTTGGAGGGGGTATTCAGTTCTTTTGCTATAAAAATACGACCATGAAATCTTGTTATAGAATCCAAAAAGACAATAGTGTTATTTTAAAATGTTATTTCACAATTAAAATGAACTAATCCCTTTTTTGAACTATCGTTTATTCTTATTTTTTTATATTAGTTAATAATCTGGTAGATATATAGGTGAATACATTAACAGCAGAAGGACTCCTTAAAGCAACGAAACAAAAATATTAGTTATTGTTATTAAATACATTTGAAGTAGTTTAATAAATAGTTTTTTAGTAAACATGTTGGTACATGTTCAATACAAGTGTACGTCACACAACACAAACAGTTTACAATATAAAAACAAAATGCACAAATATACTACAAGTACACAATGCGCAAATAAAGCACTATACAAGCTCAAAATGCACAAATGATATGGTAATCGATTTCGTCAATCCACGTTCGCCTTCCTCAGACTAGAGGTTTCATAACTTTTTCAACAATAAAATTATGTTGTTGAAGAACATTTTCCATTCTTTTGTGAATCCCTCTGGTCTGAGGAAGGTGAACGTGGTTTTCCAAAACTAGTCACTATAGCATTTGTGCATTTTATATTTTTATATATTTCTGCATTTTGTGCTTTGTTTATGTATTTTGTACTTATGCTTTAGTATATTTGTGCATTTTGTGTTTGTATTTGATATATTTGTGAATGTTGTACTTGTATTGTAGCATATTTGTGCTTATATGGTAATATATTTGTGTTGTGTGACGTTCAATCGTACTGAATATTTTAATCTAACAAATCTTCTTTTAACTTCCTATAGAATAACTAAATACTATTTATTAAGAATGTAGATCTTATTTGTAAACGATATCATAGATATCATGATATTCGTTTACAATATCATAGATATTTTTAACTTAATTAAGTCTTTATGTATTTTTAATATTGTCTTTTGGCCAAAGATAAACCATTTCAAAATTTGTATGGATATTATTAATAGGATAATAATTGTTTATGCCTTTAAAACAGTATTATTTTTCAGGTTTGCTTTACACTAGGTTGGTTAAAAACTTTTTTCCAGCATATTTTTTAAATGTTGATAGAATATATTGCTCGATTTTCTAATAAATTACATTCCTAGATTGGCCAAAGTCGCCACTTTAGACAGCCAAATCTCCATAAAGACATTTTTTTAGAATTTCCCCCAACGTATTTTTTACTTATAGAATACTAATTTTTTCTCAAAAAAAATTTAAACTATACCACTTGACCTATCTCATCTTCTTCCTAGCTCAAGAATGTTCAAACGTGAACATGTCATATATTAGAGCAATCCGAGTTATCTCTGTCCAGAAGGCTTTAAATGTGTCAACTTTGTTGCCTCAACAATAAAACCCCTTGTTTATTTTACGACCATAGTTAAACCCTCCCACGTCTTACATTTTAATTGAGTGTAATCCAAGAAATACGCCCTCTATCAAGCTACTTGGTGTGATGGGACTTTTAAATGTTATGTTTGGATTCATGTATTCTCCCTCAAACTTATACTTAACTAGCCGACAGCCTTTGCTTCGCTACAGGATGGTCGTCCCTTCCCTCTGGCTCTCTGTGAACAATTATATCAATATAAGCCTGCTGTGACCTCATTTCTCCTAAATAACAGCGTTTTAAAGTCTAGAAAACACTGTAAGTCTTCTTTAGGAGGATGCAAAGTAGTGCAATCATGTGAGAGTAAGTAGAAATTACGCTACATATTTCGCAATTAAAACTAAATTAGTCGAGATGTTGTTTTCGAAAAATCTTTTCTTAGTGGGAGTCAATAATACAAAAGCTAACTTTTCTCCGAATTTCATCAGAATCTGTTCAGTGCTTCCTGAGATTTTATGATTCTTAGATACTCATTACTGAGTTTTATATATATTAAAATTACCAATAATAGACATTTACCTAATGGTAAATGTATTTTACTATTACCTTTTACATTTTACATTTACCTAACGGTAAATGTCTAACCAATAATATATATAAAACTCAGTAATGAGTATCCACGAATCATAAAATCTCAGGAAGCACTGAACAGATTCTGACGAAATTCGGAGGAAAGTTAGCTTTTGTATTATTGATACCTACTAAGAAAGGATTTTTCGAAAACAACATCTTGACTAATTTAGTATTAGTTGCGAAATGTGTAGCATAATTTCTATTAATAGTCATTGGGTATTATTGAAATTATCACTAGTTCCAGGAGTTATAACATCTTTAAAAAAATGAAATAATGATCAATTGTTCCCATACATTAGACGTAAATTTTAAATTAATTATTTTATAATTTTACTAATTGTTGTAATTGGTGGTATTTGATATCAATTAGTACCTGTGTACATGTATTTGATGGTTACGACGTAAAGGGAACGATAAAGATGTATAAAACTCTTATCATTGGTAACATATTTTTTCAACATTTGTGGTTCCAAGACATGGATTACATGTTTTAACATGAATTGATAGTAAATTGATATAAAGTACAGTATTTATAATTTATCATTAAAACACCGAAATATGGCCAAATATGAGAAGTGAATTAGTGTAGATGAACGAGTGTGGTCATTGTTACTAACTATGGTCGACTGTTCCTTAGAAAGGGCCACAGATTAATATCCCAATAGCTAGGCAACTAAAGGACATATAGCTTTACATTTAATCCAAACCACGCAGTATTGGTACGACATTCAGATAACTGACAAGCCTTATAGGATAGGTATAGTTCATGTTTTAATAATTATAATACGAAAACGTTCAGATCAGGATAAACATATCAAGACATTCAGACCTTCATCATTAAACGTTTACAAATATCTGATACATTGCAAAACATACGTGAAAAATGAAAAAAATATAAGCACATAAAGGTACAAGAAATACGGTAACATATGTTGTTAGAAACGTGCGTCTTCCTTAGTTCAGAGGGATACACAAAGGATTCGCCGTATTGTTTGTATCCCCTTGTGCGTATACTGAAGTACAGGTGTGCTTTGTGGTGTTTAGTTCTTGAGCTATTTACGCCGACGCTTAATATAACACTAAAGAAATTCTTGCTCAAAACATATTTTATTTGAAAGAAGGAAAATAAAACTGATTAAAAACTACCAATTGTGATACATGAATATGGGCTGAATAGTTAATTATAGATCACATTCGATTTAATTTTTCTAACACCATATTCAGTAATTCCATCAATGAATATAGGCCTACTGCTAGGTTATCAACATATAGACAGTAATAAACAGAAACTTTAATAATGATTATTATGAAGTTATTTGTTACATCCTTTAGTTTTATATTTATTTAAACACTATAGTTATATATCATTCACTTCCAATACATACTTATAACTAATTAAAATGTGATAATTGGTCGAGAGTGCTGCTTACGTATATGAAATCTTGGAAAGACCAAATCCACAAAGCTCCACCAACCTGAAAACAAGGAAGACAATCAGAAATAAGCAAAATAATAACTATATGTAAAATTGCTACGTGTATCACAATATATTATATGTTATTTCACTGGTGTGTAAGTAAGTGTGAACGTTTAACAGAATCACATCCAAGGTTTGAAAATAATAAGCAATACAAGTGAAGGAATTTATTAGTAACAATGACTTCACCTACACTCATCCCTTCCACATATTCACCAACATCTCTGTGATCAGTGTCATAGGGTAACTTTTTGAATTGTATACACATTCATAATTATAACAACAAAAATAATTATGAGTTGGAACGATACGATCAAACAAGAACTGCTCAATTCAACACTGAATTTGCTAGAATAAAGGATAAAGATGAGAAAATAGTGGGTAAAATGCGCTAACACACCAAGTAGATACTCTAAACATCTACAGTGGTATCGACCCATCTAAACTCCTAAACACGTACAGTGGTATTGACCCATCCACCCGCCCAGACACGTACAGTGGTACTGACTCACCAACCCACCCATACACGTACAGTGATATTGACTCACCCACCCACCCATACACGTACAGTGGTATTGAACAATCCACCCACCCACCCATACACGTACAGTGGTATTACTTGGGTACATTTCTTTACAAATATCTGATACATTGCAAAACATACGTGAAAAATGAAAAAAATATAAGCACGTAAAGGTACAAGAAATACGGTAACATATGTTGTTAGAAACGTGCGTCTTCCTTAGTTCAGAGGGATACAAAAAGGATTCGCCGTATTGTTTGTATCCCCTTGTGCGTATACTGAAGTACAGGTGTGCTTTGTGGTGTTTAGTTCTTTTAAGCTATTTACGCCTTAAAATAAGTAACCCACCCGCCCATCCATACACATACATTGTTAGTGACCCACCCACCCACCCATACACATATTGTGTTAGTGACCCACCCACCCACCCATACACATATAGTGATAGTAACCCACCCATCCATCCATACACATACATTGTTAGTGACCCACCCACCCACCCATACACATATTGTGTTAGTGACCCACCCACCCACCCATACACATATAGTGTTAGTAACCCACCCATCCATCCATACACATACATTGTTAGTGACCCACCCACCCACCCATACACATATTGTGTTAGTGACCCACCCATCCATCCATACACATACATTGTTAGTGACCCACCCACCCACCCATACACATATTGTGTTAGTGACCCACCCATACACATATAGTGTTAGTAACCCACCCATCCATCCATACACATACATTGTTAGTGACCCACCCATATACATATTGTGTTAGTAACCCACCCGCCCACCCATACACATACAGTGTTAGTAACCCACCCATCCATCCATACACATACATTGTTAGTGACCCACCCACCCACCCATACACATATTGTGTTAGTGACCCACCCACCCACCCATACACATATAGTGTTAGTGACCGACCTGCCCACCCATAAACATAAAGTGTTAGTGATCCATCCATACACATACAGTTTTATTCATATTATTCAGTGATTATTCATAGTTTTAAATTAAATTTTAAATGTGACGGCGCTGAGCCGTGATTCAGGTACAGACATGTATTGCGGGAATTGTATCACAAATAGCACAGGCACTTCGAAGATTGTTATAATAAAATTGTTTTAACGTACGGTGGCATTAAGGGGAGTCGGGAGCTCCATATAAACCAATGTTAAATTCTATAATTTCAGGGAACATTAAAAAAAAATTATTCATGATACTATAATGATTTTTTTTTTTATTTGATTGTGCATACTTTCTTGGACATTTTAACACAAAGGTTTCAGTTTTAAATTTTTTTTGTGATTTTTCAGAATTTTTCAAAAATATACTAAAACTTTTACTGAATTTTTATACAAAAGTGTCAATAAAAAAAAAATCATTAACATTTTATAAAAACCTTGTGTTAATTTGTAGAGGTTGATTAGATCTACAATTAAAAAAAAATTATTGAGCTATCACGCATAGTTTTTGAAAAAATGTACCTTATTCGAAAAAAACACTGTTTTTCGGAAAACTCCTTTTTATTGGAAACATGCCGTAACCATGAAAATAAAACTTACTTTAGTGCATTCCTGGACACTGTCACGCACTACACCCACATTTTTAGGTTTCCCTACATTCTTACGTCTTTTAAACACTTTATTTGAAAATCTAGGCATTTTTACTATTTAATTGTAATATATTTCACAGTCAATTGCTACACTAAATATCATTCACATTTGTAAACAATGTTGAAGGTTATAAACATCAACAACAACTAACTAGTAAACAAGAAAAATATGACTGAAATAACAACAGGTGACGAACCTAAAGAACAGGTGTGCCAACTGTAGGAAATATAATATCACAACACCTCTCTTTTGAAAAATAAATTGAGTACTACACAAAATGTTGTAGCTGATCTTGAAGTCTCCTAGAAAAATCAGCGTACATTAACGTATAACTTTTTATTTTTTTTAACAACCAATGAACCGATTTTTATATAGTTGGTTTCTAATTAACGGCAATTAAATGCCGAATAATTTGATATAAAAAACACAAAAAGTCATTTTTTACCATAATTCAGCTCCCAACACCCCTTAACCCACTCGCCCGCCCACCCATACACGTACAGTGGCATTAACCTAACCACCCACCCATACACGTACGGTGGAATTAATATACCCGCCCTCCCATACACTTACGGTGGAATTAACCCACCCGCCCAATCGTACACGTACGGTTGCATTAATCCACCCACCTACTCATACACGTACGGTGGCATTAATTAAAGAGCCACAGATTAAAGTGTGTTATATTAAACATAAACCGGAATGGGTAATATGTTTGTTATGAACTTAACATTCGTCAGTTGGATTTCAGTTTCATTTAATGCCTCTTCTTGTTCTACCTCTCTTCTGTAACTCAGCTCTACTACTCTATGAGGAATGTGCTTTTTGTGTGATTTGAGGTTATCAATTTAAAGATCAGTACACGCACGTTGGGGGTTTATACCAAATATCCATTTCCATAGAGACCATTAATCCTCTGTATTAAGTCTAGGTGTGGGTTTATACTCACGCAGGCAAGAAATATATGTTTAAACTATAAACCCCTTAACTGATTACTTTTTAAGATTATTTATAAATTTTAGGTTTACGATTAAAACTAAAATAAATTAGTATAATTATAATATTTTTTAAATACAAAATGTAATATGATTTTTTTACTATAGTGATACCAATACTGTTCTGGAGTGTTAATTTTTATACATATTTTTTACATAAGTTGCTCTTTATGGGAATTCAGTTTGTCTCTAATTAAGCGTGCAACTACAATAGGTTTACGTCCAAGATTAAAACTGATTTTATTGTAAAGTTCCATTACACTCAGGTTTAATCTTATATTTTCATATTTTTTAGTTCTAGGTTACAACAATGTTCAATTACTTTGATTAAATAATATAAACTTAGATATAATGAAAGAATTAATAACGTAAATTTTATTAAATATTTAATATATTATTTTATCTAAAGAAATGATCAAACATGATAAACTTAAACTACCCAAACACTCCTTTTGCATTTTTCGAAGGTACTTTTAAACAATTAATTTATTATTGTGATAGCAAGAAAAGGCGTTGGTAGCACTGTACTTATGTTATCAAGGAAGGCATTCCTGTTTTATCTCAGCCTACAATGTTGGCACTCCTGTATTACATGCTAACGATTGTATTTGCATATGGATGTATACTGGAACTCAATTTAATTTATGTTATTTTTAAAACACGACAAAACGCTCAAAATGTGTTTGCTATAGTAATATGAAAATACAAAATTTAATGTGATTTAATTTTTTTTTTATTTAGATACTATTGAATGGTTAAGGTAATAATTTAAATTACTGAAATAATTTTCGTGTTGTATATGTTGAATAATTTAATAGTAAAGTAATTTTAAATATACATTTTTTAAAATAAAATTACGAATTTAAACACTTTCTTTGCAACTCATTGAGCATAGACCTAAATTGGAAAAACCGTTTATAACATAGTATTTTTAAAACATTTTCTTTGTTATCTTCACTCACTAGTGACACATGAGGTATGCGCGAACTTCATTATACAAGTGAATTACTGACTGTTAGCTCAGTTGGGTATTCGAACCTTGGCCCTTGCCCTCCACAGCCTGGAGTCTTAGCCATTCAGCCAACACCCCGGTAAAAAAATCAAAGAACAAAATAAAACAAATGGAAAATGGAAAACTAACGGAAAAATGAAAATGGAAAAAAATTGTATGAAAACTAATGGAAAATGTACTGCTTAAAGACTAGATAAAGACATACATAAAAGTTATAAACCGTATTTATAACCTTATAAGTAATATATAAAACACTTGTATTGCAAATTGAAACAAATAAAAATGTAAACATATCCATAAGAATTGCTGATTTATACGAATAGACACATGCACTTCATGGAAACGGATCTATCAGAATACGAGACGATATAAATACTGTAAAATATGGCAAATTAATAGCTAAAATTAGGCCAGACAGATTTCAAACTCTCTGCTAAATTTAGTGCTTCAGCATAGGCTTGACGAACTTCCTCCTTCAGGCTGGGGCTTGTGTTAAACTTCCACAACTTTAGTTATAACAAAAAAAACTGTGTTGAACTGTACAGTTTCGATTTTTTGTTGTTTATTGTTTAAACTATTATTTATTGTGTTGTTTTTATAATTATTTGTTATATAAATCCTAAATATTAATTTTATTTAATTGTCCTAAGCTTAACATTTTAGGGTTAAACAGAAAATGGTCAGTGTTGCTAAGTACTGTAGCACAGAGTCGAGTCGCTCGAAGAGCCGCCTTACTCGTTGTTTGTTATGGTTTGTGTGTCTGTGTTTCTTTTCGTTGTTCCTCCTTGTTTGTTGTTTGCGTTGATTCTGTCTTGTTAGCCGTTTGTCTTCGTCAGTATGGTTGGATAAGTCTCTTGGGTAAGTGTTCGTAATGTGGCTTTTTATTCACAGTTGTGGCCGAAGTGTAGTTTGTTTGTTGTTAAGTAATGTTTGTGTATTTGTTTGGTTTCAGTTCAAAGTGCTGTTGCCTGTTTAATTTAATTAATTTTTCTACTGTCGATAGGTTAGCAAGTCACATGGGTAAGGAGAGTAAAGGAGAGTACCGATAGATTTTATTTTTATATTTTTAAATACATTTTTTGTGAAAGAGTTTTTTCTTGTAAACGGGGTTCTCGGGGGCTTGCTTTCATAACTTCCCATTTCCATTAGGAGCCACTCAGTTCCGCTCACTGAATTCAGTGGAACTATTAATTTAAATCTTTGTTTGATTTTTTAAACTTTTCTAAATTGGCCTAACCTCTAAATTACTTTTGCGTTCCCGAGACCCTAGAGGAAAGCTGCCGTTGTTGTGTTTATTAATTATTCTGTTATCTTTGTTTATTTGTAGTTATTGTTAAGCGTTTTTCTTATTGATATTATTCCTATTTATTTATTCTAGTATTTGATCATTTTTGAGTTTCCTGTAAGTATTTTCAAAATTTGTAGATTATGTCACTGGATAGTTTGTTGATTCATTATGTTATTTTTTTTATTTTTTACAAATTTGTCATTCAATCTATTTCCATATTTTGTTATTTTTATGTAGGCTTGTTATTCTTCTAATCTTTTTATTTTTGTTATTCGATTAAAAATTTATTAATTTTTAAATTTTGGTTAGTCCTATAGAAAATTAGATGAACCCTAAAACGGGCAACAAGCTATTTTACCTTCTCAAAATTTGTAAAATTTATTATCTTTTCAGGATTTAAATGTTTATGTTATAAACTATATTTTGGACGTAACTTGTTTTTTGTTCTGTGTCCTCCTGAGTCTGGTGCCATCGCATCCACCTTCGGTGGGCCTATAGTTTTATTTGTGCGAGGGTGAGTTGTATCTGATAATGAAATGGGTGGGACTACCTATTTTCCATAACAATCTTTAAGTGGAATATATGGAGAATGCTGGTTCTCAGTCTCCCTTCCACCACAAAATATATATATCTCGCATCAGTGCTTTTAGTAAGTCACAATCTAAGCGGCCTATCTATAATTGAACATGTATTATTTTAAGTTATCAATGCACTTTGTAGTGATGTATATTGAAATGGTTAGTTTTAAAATCTAAATATTATTGTTCATACAATATTCAGAGGAGACTTGTTATTGTAATTTTTGTTGTTGTTATTCATTGTTTAGTTGAAATAGGCTTTACAAATATAACTCTTGTAAGAAACAAAATTGAAGTTGTGTTAGAGTAAAAAATTAACTATAGCACAGAAAGAGTGCTTTAAATATGAAATACCTTTATTTCTAAATTCAGTTTTGAAAGATGCTAAACTTTTTGCTAACTTTGTTCATGAAAAGGAGCTGAAATGTTTAATATAAAAAGTGAAGTCCTGTGTTTAACTCCTGTTCCTGCTTGTAACACAAATGTACTTCACATATACACCCATCATCCATCTCTGTCATCTGCAGCCTTCTCACTTCTTTTCATTTATTATTTATTCTAATTGTTTAGTTTTGTTTTCTCTATTTGTGATCATTATATCTTCTTTTAGCTATTTAATGTAACATTTGGTGCATACATTTATCAAGTATTTGCTTAGGTTGACTAGTTTGGAAAATGAACTACATTATTTTTAAATAAACTAAAAATATCTACAAAACAATGTGGTGTAGATGTGTTGCAGAATGGTGGGGTAGCAACGTTTCGTAAAGGAAATAATCTTTAATTGGAATCGTAAGCCTTAATTAATTGAGAATTTCTTTTAAAAAAATACGAGTATTACCTATGAGATAATCATATATTTCAGTCTCAAATAAGTAAGGGTGATCGCCGAGTTGGGATCGGAAGGTTAAAAAAACATAAATGGGTAGGCTGGAGGTTCCGTCAAGATGTATATGGGTGGGTGGGATAATCTGTATTAGATTGATACCAGCACGTGGTCATAATATTTCAATTGCGTTCATTGAACAACAAACAAACAGCGGCAGAAATAACATTGACAGTAGAAGTCTGGAGAAGTGTAAGTGTGAATGAGTAAAACAGCTACTTAGGAACAAATAGTTGTAGATGTTGAAGGCGATAGGTTCTTCTTAAATAGAGACTGCTTAATGGTTGTCGTCGACGTGAAAAGTACTAGTGAAGTCTGGGGTGTTTATGCTGGGCGTTAGTCAGGAGCCAGATGTTTTCAAAGGAAAAACTAAGTTCCAAGCTTGAACATTTCTGAAAATCAGACCAATGGAACGTAATTCAGACTCCACGTAAACCTGTAGGTCCCTTAGTTTCCCTGGCAACTGGGCTATTAATAAATGCCTTTTTCTACTAAACAGTCGACCCTCGTTAGTAACAATGACTGCACTCATCGTACTCATTCACTATCATATTCACACTATTCAGCATCATTATGATGAATAATAATAATAATATAAGCATTGTTTGGGTTATTTATTCAGGTAATATTGTAAAATATTATTCCTGAAAAGTGTAATATATTTGATATAAACTGAACATTTGTCAGCTGGTGACCACTTTTTTCTCCCTCTGCAAAAATCAGCTGTATTACTATCGCCTTTTGTGATATTTGAGGCTATAAATTTAAAGATTAGTACACTCCGTTGGCGTTATTACACCCACTATCCAGTTACATAGAGACCGTTAACTCCTCTGTATTAAGTCTAGGCAACATATATTGGTTTAACTGATAAAATCCCTTAACTAATGGGGGTATTTTTTCTTAGGATTAAGCCTCAGAGGGATTGTGATTTGCAACTGCTTGTCTGTGGTGTACATTTTACACATTTCTCGTGTTTAGATTTGCAAAGTTATTATATGGCTAAAGGTAAAACTACTAAAGATAGTATCCTTTAGTAGTTTAAAGACCACCGGTACACTTCGCTACCGGTGGTCTTTAAACTTGCTTATGCTTAGGCTTTCTTCCATGGTTTTTCTCTAATCCATCACATCAATATAAACGTTCAACCTGATATCGTTCTCCTAGATAACAACATTTTATAGTCTAGAAATCACTTCAAGTCTACTTTAGGGGGATGTTGTGCAATCATGTCAGAATTGATACAAACTACCTTAAATATGTCACAATGAAAACCAAATTAGCTAGGTTTTTTGTCAAGTTTATGTTTTTTGTTTCAGATGTTTGAAATCACTTCTGATTAACAAAGTACGTCTCACATGACATTAACAAAGTACGTTTCACATGACATTAACAAAGTACGTTTCACATGACATTAACATAGTACGTTTCACGTGACATTAACAAAGTACGTTTCACATGACATTAACAAAGAACGTCTCACATGACATTAACAAAGTACGTTTCACATGAGATTTACAAAGTACGTTTCACATGACATTAACAAAGTACGTCTCACATGACATTAACAAAGTACGTCTCACATGACATTAACAAAGTACGTCTCACATGACATTAACAAAGTACGTTTCACATGACATTAACAAAGTACGTATCACATGACATTAACAAAGTACGTCTCACATGACATTAACAAAGTACGTCTCACATGACATTAACAAAGTACGTTTCACATGACATTAACGAAGTACGTTTCACATGACATTAACAAAGTACGTCTCACATGACATTAACAAAGTACGTCTCACATGACATTAACAAAGTAGCCTACGTTTCACATGGCATTAACAAAGTACGTTAATACTAATGTTAATCTCATGGATTAAAAGTAAACTTTGAGGGGCTGTTTCTACCCCTTAGGAATTAAATTTTGAGAAATTTTTTTTAGTGAGTCTCTATGATAACAAACATAACTTCCCACACAAATGTTATTAAAATCTGTTCTGTGGTTCCGGAGATTTTCTGATGAGTGAGTACACTGTTTGTTTTCTATTTATTCAAACTGTGTATTGGTGATTTCATTATTAAGGTTGGCTATTTTTAGCACAAAGTAAATAAAAATGTTTGTTAAAAACTATTGTACGTATTTACAAGTTTATAAAAAGTTTGCTTTTTTTGTTTAAACTGGCCATTTGTACGTATAAATAACTTACAATAAATCACAAACACAGATATAATGAAATGTAAAAGTATACACATTGATTGAATGATCCAAACAAGTTGTTGAGTTGAAAACGCAGTTTTGAGTGATCTGGACAGAAATCCTTTATATTTAAAGTGAGTAAACAGAATTATAAACTTTCTGTCGAAGACTGGCTGTCACAAGTTTCCATTTCCATTTATACATCTGTTCCTTCTACCTATTTTCTGAATAATAAGTAAAACTATTGATTTCATAAGCAAGGATTTCTCATCTAATGTTATTTTTTTTTCAAATGATCAGCAGTTTTGTGGTCCATTGTGGAGCGCTAGTGTAGTCCTATGTAAATGTAATGCAGTTTAAACCAGCTTTAGTTGCAGACCTCACTAACTAACCAAATTACTGGCACAGATATTCATATTACATGAAATTATCTATTTCTATGTAATAATAAAATATAATACGTGTATGTCATGGATCCAGTGACTATGTTGGAAAGTCGATAATGAATCGTTACCATGAATTAGTATTGAAATAGTACTACATTAATAGCCAGACCAAGGCAATTTTCATGATAAACAATACAACAAATATTAGTACTAAACTGATACTAAATGGTACCAAAGGCGAAATTATTATGTGTTATAATTTTTTTCATTTCGGATTCAGTGACTTCTCCACCTAGCATATAACACTTTTTGCAAAATATAAATATTAACGACCATTTTCCGCGTGAATGACTTTTTTTATATTTTAAGCCAATATTTGATGAAGTAGCCCACATATTTGTTTCTTCATCATACTGATAATTACGAATGGGTGTCTATATTGTGGTACATAATTTTTATCTAAACATTCTGACATGCTGGGCTAGAGCTAATTGAGCCCGAAATGAAAAAAAAAACTATATTAGCTACAAATAAACAACGTTTTTTGTTTAGTTATAAAACATTTTATGATGACTATTTTTTACCATTGGTACCATTTAGTAACAATTCAGTCATAAAATTTGTTATACTGTTTAGTAACAAAATCGGTAGTGGCTACGCCAATAGTACATTCAACATTTAATTCATCACACAAAACAACCATAAATAAAAATAAGTACAAAATTATATCCTATAAATGTTAAGGTGTTTGAATAGAAACCCTCACACAATCTTTTAATGCTAATATATAATTAAGTAAAATGGCAGACTATTAGTTCAAATAGCTAAAAGTAAGGAAACTTCCATACTTTCCATAACAAAGTGGTATGCAATGAGCCGGAACGCCTCAAGAACTTCTGTTTAAGATTCCAGTCCCGACCAGGGGACAACATTCTCTCTCCAGTCAATTAATATTAGCATCTAAGGTATTATAAAAAGCATTTAAATCATTTCTTAGTATTGTTTGTTCATTATTATATTATTGAATTACATTATATTACATTATTTATTATTATAAATCAATTACTAAGTATCCTTAAAACATTTTTATTTAAACCTTAAACGTTTTGACTTTTTAGTCATCGTCAAGTGTATAAAATCAATTAGTTTGATAATTCATTACATACAAATTATAAATACAGTTTTTTTTTTTTTAATAATTTTGACTTATTGGATAAGTTATGGTATTTTTAATTTTGATTTTGAGTATTTCTAATTTGATCGAAAAATGGGTTGGTATAATTGATTTGCGTGTTCAAAAGGTTAACTAGATTTCCTTTTTGTGTTGAATTTATATATGTAATTCTGATTTATATGCATTTTTCATAAATTTAATATTTATTTAATGTTTATGTAGGTGTGGTATGTGAAGAGTATTCATTGTAAGGCGATATGGATTTCATTGTAGTTGTGTTATAGCTTCTGAGAGCTTGTATATGACTTGAAAGTATGTTTTGAATGGTCTTCCAGTTTGTACAATGTAGAATTTATCATTGAGTGTACAGTTTGTAAATACCTGATTTGTTGTAAATGTCATTATTGTTTTTTTTTTTTTTTTTTTTTTTTTTTTAGGCTTGTTACTTAAAATGTTGAATGAGTTCTTCCGTGTTGAGGATCTTATTTAGATTACTCAGTTTATTTTTAATTAATTTATAATAATACGTAAGTAGCCCTTAGTTTTTAATGTGTTATTACAAATGATTTATATTTTAAAGATATTTTTGGGAACGAAATTAAGATTTTCTAAATTAAATATATTACAAAGTGTATATAATGTATTGTTCAAAAGTGTACAAAATACTATCTACCAAGGTAAACAAGAATTGTTTTAATTGTCCATCAAATGAAGAGAAAAAGTTACGCGAAGTTTCGACTTAGCACAACACAGGCCTTTAACAAGTATTATAATGTACCACGCCAAAATGTGGTATAGGTTTTTTTTGTGATATGATGGAAAACGTACAACAATTCTGGTCTACTCTACAAAATACTTCATCATTATCAAATTTAAAAATGAAAGTAACGAATAAACACAAAACCCCTTATCAACTATTTTTGTAATATGTACATATAGTTTATCTGAAAATCTTAAAATAACCAATTAAAATTTTTTTCAAGTATTTTTTGATAGTGTATATTAATGTATGGATTATAACATTTAAAACGCTCTACATATCTATAGCATTTGGAATCTATAATCATATAATACAAACATTTATACCAATCTTTTTGGTATAGTTCTGTTCTTCATACTCATTTGTGACATTTCAAGCAAGGGTTCTAAAAGTGGGGGGTGCGACCCCCTGAGGATTGTGAAAACAAATCAACGTGGGCATGAGACCAGTGAAAATACAATCTCACCCAGCTCACTAACAGGTTAACTTGTATTTCTCTTACCAACGCTTTGTTACCTAGTAAATTAAAAATTTATATGTTCTGTCACGTTTTTTGTGAAAGTAGAAATAAGTAACTGTTTTAAATAAAATTCTGTTTTTCTTATGGCCAAACAATCCGTACAATTTATTTTGTAACCCCCCCCCCCCTTAATGCTCACCGGTAAGGAAAACTTGAGGGGATTTTATTTCAACAGGGGTGGGCGGGTGTATGGTACAAATGGTTTGGGAACTCCTGGTTTAGTGTTTACCAATATTATGTAATCTAAATTGCTTTAGTGAATTTCACATCAAACGCATATAATCGCATAGATAGATCTACTTCAAATAATTAATTACTTCTAGTGAATATGCAGGCAAATAGCCAACGTTTTAAAACTCATCATACAGTTAAATTGTACTATATTGGCATAAAGACGGTTCATAGTCGTATTTGTAGTGACGAGTATGGAACATTTTATTTTTAGGCTGCAAATGTTTATTCGTATAAACCCTTTTGTTCTGACCATAAAATAAGCTTTAATTACTTTATTTGTAAATTCAAACAATGTGTTTTAAATCAATTTAAGGTAACTTAAAAAAAATACAAAATAACAAATGATTTAATAATAATAAAATACAGCCTGAAAATTAAAACTTGTTTTACTAATATATTAATATAAATTATATATATATATATATATATATATATATATATATATATATATATATATATATATATATATATATGATATTAATTAATACCATAAAAGTTTATATTTAAATGTGCATTACCAATGTAGGCTCCTAATAATGGTGGTACAGAAATTTTGCAATGAAATGTAGAGACAAGAAATATTATACATAAGCTACCTTATTCCCTTGAGGCTCACCGAAAAAGAATGTTCCTCTTCAAACTCATGAATTTACGTCACCGATCTTTTAAGCTGTGAAAATTCCTTTAAAAAATGTATTGATGGAATTTGAATGGTATCAACAGAAATAGTTGAATGAAGCTTGTAGACATAAAAATGTTCATATTGGCTAAAACAATTGTAAATAGTTTGTTTTAATATTAATGAAAGTGTCCTCGAAATAATTTTTATAATTAAGAGAGTGGAGTTAGATCCATATAAAATAATAAATAATATGGAATTATTCTTTCTTTATATGATTCTCTGTGTATTTTGGGCTGTGATAAAAATTTTGAACGCTGAATTTCATCAATATGTTCTAAGCTTGGAACTAAATCTTAGTCTAGAATTGCCTATAAGTGTTTTGGAGTTTTTAGGTGACATGTTATATGCTTGGTTGTTTTTAACCTTGAAATGTCAATCGTTTATGATTACCATCGATGAGTATACAACTAGAGAAGTGAGTATGTCCATGTTGGGTGGGGAAGTATAAGGGTTGTCAGTTTGATGGAAATCAGACCAATACTCCACGTAAAACTGTAGGTACCCTAGTTGGGCTATTAATAAATGGATTTTTCTAAGGAACAGTTGACCTTAGTTAGTAACAAAGAATACACTGAGCACTCACTCACCGCCTTAAAATGAATGATGAATATTCCTTAAATCACTTGACTTAACTGTACGTTGAATTCTGTAGGATGGTGGTTTGATTACAATATAAATTCCTTAAATCACTTGACTTAACTGTACGTTGAACTCTGTAGGATAGTGGTTTGATTACAATATAAATTCCTTAAATCACTTGACTTAACTGTACGTTGAACTCTGTAGGATAGTGGTTTGATTACAATATAAATTCCTTAAATCACTTGACTTAACTGTACGTTGAACTCTGTAGGATAGTTGTTTGATTACAATATAAATTCCTTAAATCACTTGACTTAACTGTACGTTGAACTCTGCAGGATGGTGGTTTGATTACAATATAAATTCCTTAAATCACTTGACTTAACTGTACGTTGAACTCTGTAGGATAGTTGTTTGATTACAATATAAATTCCTTAAATCACTTGACTTAACTGTACGTTGAACTCTGTAGGATAGTTGTTTGATTACAATATAAATTCCTTAAATCACTTCACTTAACTGTACGTTGAACTCTGTAGGATAGTTGTTTGATTACAATATAAATTCCTTAAATCACTTGACTTAACTGTACGTTGAACTCTGTAGGATAGTTGTTTGATTACAATATAAATTCCTTAAATCACTTGACTTAACTGTACGTTGAATTCTAAAGGATGGTGGTTTGATTACAATATAAATTCCTTAAATCACTTGACTTAACTGTACGTTGAACTCTGTAGGATAGTTGTTTGATTACAATATAAATTCCTTAAATCACTTGACTTAACTGTACGTTGAACTCTGTAGGATAGTTGTTTGATTACAATATAAATTCCTTAAATCACTTGACTTAACTGTACGTTGAATTCTGTAGGATGGTGGTTTGATTACAATATAAATTCCTTAAATCACTTGACTTAACTGTACGTTGAACTCTGTAGGATAGTTGTTTGATTACAATATAAATTCCTTAAATCACTTGACTTAACTGTACGTTGAATTCTGTAGGATGGTGGTTTGATTACAATATAAATTCCTTAAATCACTTGACTTAACTGTACGTTGAACTCTGTAGGATAGTTGTTTGATTACAATATAAATTCCTTAAATCACTTGACTTAACTGTACGTTGAACTCTGTAGGATAGTGTTTTGATTACAATATAAATTCCTTAAATCACTTGACTTAACTGTACGTTGAATTCTGTAGGATGGTGGTTTGATTACAATATAAATTCCTTAAATCACTTGACTTAACTGTACGTTGAACTCTGTAGGATAGTTGTTTGATTACAATATAAATTCCTTAAATCACTCGACTTAACTGTACGTTGAACTCTGTAGGATAGTTGTTTGATTACAATATAAATTCCTTAAATCACTTGACTTAACTGTATGTTGAATTCTGTAGGATGGTGGTTTGATTACAATATAAATTCCTTAAATCACTTGACTTAACTGTACGTTGAACTCTGTAGGATAGTTGTTTGATTACAATATAAATTCCTTAAATCACTCAACTTAACTGTACGTTGAACTCTGTAGGATAGTTGTTTGATTACAATATAAATTCCTTAAATCACTTGACTTAACTGTACGTTGAACTCTGTAGGATAGTTGTTTGATTACAATATAAATTCCTTAAATTACTTGACTTAACTGTACGTTGAACTCTGTAGGATAGTGTTTTGATTACAATATAAATTCCTTAAATCACTTGACTTAACTGTACGTTGAATTCTGTAGGATGGTAGTTTGATTACAATATAAATTCCTTAAATCACTTGACTTAACTGTACGTTGAACTCTGTAGGATAGTTGTTTGATTACAATATAAATTCCTTAAATCATTTGACTTAACTGTACGTTGAACTCTGTAGGATAGTGTTTTGATTACAATATAAATTCCTTAAATCACTTGACTTAACTGTACGTTGAACTCTGTAGGATGGTGGTTTGATTACAATATAAATTCCTTAAATCATTTGACTTAACTGTACGTTGAACTCTGTAGGGTAGTTGTTTGATTACAATATAAATTCCTTAAATCACTCGACTTAACTGTACGTTGAATTCTGTAGGATAGTTGTTTGATTACAATATACATTCCTTAAATCACTTGAATTAACTGTACGTTGAACTCTGTAGGATAGTGTTTTGATTACAATATAAATTCCTTAAATCACTTGACTTAACTGTACGTTGAATTCTGTAGGATAGTGGTTTCATTACAATATAAATTCCTTAAATCACTTGACTTAACTGTACGTTGAACTCTGTAGGATAGTGGTTTCATTACAATATACATTCCTTAAATCACTTGACTTCTTGGTGAAGATGTTTTGCTGACAGGAAAAATTCCCTTCAATTATACAAACAGAGCCCACAAAAAATATGGATAAAAATTACTGTAAATAATGTATAGTAATTAAAAAACACAGTCTGAAATGTCAAGAAAATACATTATTTGTCATTCTGCTAATATAGAAAATGGTTAAGGGAAATATTATATAGTTTATTTATTTTATAATATAAATAACTATTCCACGTAATAAACTTAAATAGATATTATTATCAGAGTGTTATTATTGTAAACAGTACCAGTATTTATAACGGAACTTCCAATAGCTTACGTTTCGACTGACACAATTTATAGTAAAAATAAAATATATTTTGGTACTGTAATTCCTTTTCTAGATTAAATATGAATAAACGCGTAAAATAAAAAACAATTAATAACTATAATAACAAAGTTGAAATTAATTTTTATTCTGAATGTTGTTCTGATATTCACGAACAAGTAATACTTAAAAACCACTTATGAGACATTTCATAAATTAAAGAACAGACAAAGAAATGTGGAACAGTACCAAGTGAGAAAACAACTTGGATTCCACCGTATTAAACACTTTTTTATAAAAGATGAAGTTAAGTGGAACGTTTGTTAAATGGTTTAGAATATTTGCTCCCTTTTCATAAAAAGGCAATTCAGGGCTTTCGAAATTGAAAGAGTCTCCAAGATGAATACATTTTTAATTTGTTTAGTATATTCATTTTGATGTACAATGTAAAAATGCAATATATATAAGTACAACATGAGATATGTAATTGTATTATGATTTACACTCATTATATTAATAATTTACTGTCTTTAATAAAATCGTTCTTAAAACATTTAAAATAAAATGGACATAACTTACTAAAAGTAACCAAATCTTGATTATTATATTTATGAAACATACATTCGGAACGTTTTGTTGTAAGAAAGCTTAACATGTATAGTTTGGCGCGAAATTAAATATATATGCCATTATTAATTGATTTCAAATTATATATGAAATAGAATAACTAGTGGATTTAACGGGTATTTTATTTATGTTTGAAGGATTTTAGATTTGCAGTAAACCACAGAGGAAACAGAGGTCGCTTTCTTATAACCTCAGCGTCCATCTGTTCCTGTTTTACAAATAATTCACATCTTTATGAAATGTTATGCTAGTACGATAATGCTTGAGGGTTAGGCGACAAATAAGGTAGAAACTGACAACAGTGCTGGCCCAGACATCCGCATAGTGAACTGTAGTATAAGTACTCGTCACCCTGTTCTAATTAATAGACGCCATTTACTACACTATAGGATGGGACCTCTATTTTTCTTCTCTGTGACTAAACATAATAACCATATTCCACGCAATAAACTTGAAGGTATTATAAGATTGAAGGTATTATATTATAAATTGATTTTACGGTATAAATGACCAGAATCTATAATGGAACTTCCAATAACGTACATATACCGTTAGTAAACAGCTAGAAGACCCCCTGCACGCTTCGCATGCCAACCTAGTCAATAGCTGTAGTCGTGACACTCCGGCCTTCACCCTCGGTATGTGACTTTTGATTACAAATATTAGCGATTGAACTTTATTAAGTAAAAGTAGAATCATACTATGTAAATTTAATTACAGTAACTCAACGAATTCACTTGAACACCTAATTATAGAAGAAATATAAAAATGAAAGTTCTTCGCAGCGTATTTCACAATACGTTATCTATTTTGGCAGAGCTATGGTTCCAGGTGACATCGTCAATAATATTATTTTAATTTACTTAATTTAACACATCGTTAATAGTACAAAATATCCTAAATAAAACAATATTAAAAGGGGGTATGTATGCGAATATATATATAACAACAATTTTTTAATAACTAAATTTAAAACAAACTCTAAAACTATTTCAAATAAATAATCCTACATTTTTAAACTCTATGTAACAAATAACAATAAACAGTAAACATCGACAAATAAATAAATAACAATTAAAGGGCACGGGATTAGAAAGTCTCACCAGCGGCATTGGAGAAACTCATCCAGCATGAGTTATGTATGAGCTCACGGAGTCTCTTCTTAAAAATATTGATTGATGGCTCAATCTGGAGCTTTATTGGAAGTTTGTTGTATAGTTTTCATTCCATATAATATGAAGTTTTTCATATGCAGCTATTTATGAATTGGTAGAATCATATTGTTTCCAAGTCTTGTGCAGTTATATGTCTGTTATTGAAAAATTTCTGCAAATATGGAAAGATTTTGTTTTACATTCGCTTATTTGTATATATGCAATTCCTACAGTCAGATGCGAATAGAGTTTCATAAAGGTCGTATGAGTTGTATATGCATGTACAAAGGACAAACAGACAAAGACACAGAGAGAAATGTATTTGCTTTAATGTATACAAATCGCACTGCTGCTGAATACGATAAAACTTATTCTCTCTAACAGTAATAAACATTTGTAATCCCCTCAATAAAATAAACATCATTATTTCCATTGAAACAGCTGTTATAATATCATAAACATCATTATTTCCATTGAAACAGCTGTTATAATATCATAAACATAAATATTACCATTGAAACAGCTGTTGTAATATCATAAACATCATTATTTCCAGTGAAACAGCTGTTATAATATCATAAACATCATTATTTCCATTGAAACAGCTGTTGTAATATCATAAAAATCATAATTTCCATTGAAACAGCTGTTTTAATATCATAAACATCATTATTTCCATTGAAACAGCTGTTATAATATCATAAACATCATTATTACCATATAAACAGCTGTTATAATATCATAAACACCATTATTACCATTGAAACAGCTGTTATAATATCATAAACATCATTATTTCCATTGAAACAGCTGTTATAATATCATAAACATCATTATTTCCATTGAAACAGCTGTTATAATATCATAAACATCATTATTTCCATTGAAAGAGCTGTTATAATATCATAAACATCATTATTTCCATTGAAACAGCTGTTATAATATCATAAACATCATTATTTCCATTGAAACGGCTGTTTTAATATCATAAACATCAATATTACCATTGAAACAGCTGTTGCAATATCATAAACATCATTATTTCCATTGAAACAGCTGTTATAATATCATAAACATCATTATTTCCATTGAAACCGCTGTTATAATATCATAAACATCATTATTTTCATTGAAACAGCTGTTATAATATCATAAATATCATTATTACCATATAAACAGCTGTTATAATATCATAAACATCATTATTATCATTGAAAGAGCTGTTATAATATCATAAACATCATTATTTCCATTGAAACAGCTGTTATAATATCATAAACATCATTATTTCCATTGAAAGAGCTGTTATAATATCATAAACATCATTATTTCCATTGAAACAGCTGTTATAATATCATAAACATCAATATTACCATTGAAACAGCTGTTTTAATATCATAAACATCATAATTTCCATTGAAACAGCTGTTATAATATCATAAACATCATTATTTACATTGAAACAACTGTTATAATGTCATAAACATCATTATTTCCATTGAAACAGATGTTATAATATCATAAACATCATTATTTTTATTGAAACAGCTGTTATAATATCATAAACATCATTATTACCATTGAAACAGCTGTTATAATATCATAACATCATTATTTATTTTAAACAGCTGTTTATAATATCATAAACATCATTATTACCATTGAAACAGCTGTTATAATATCATAATCATCATTATTTCCATTGAAACAGCTATTTTAATATCATAAAAATCATTATTTCCATTGAAACAGCTGTTATAATATCATAAACATCATTATTTCCATTGAAACCGCTGTTATAATTCATAATCATTATTCCATAAACAGTGTTATAATATCTAACTCATATTCATGAAACAGCTGTTTTAATATCATAAAATCAATATTTACATTGAAACAGCTGTTTAATATCATAAACATCATTATTATTGACAGCTGATAATATCATAAACATAATTATTTACATTTGAAACAACTGTTTCATAATGTCATAAACATCATTATTTCCATTGAAACAGTTGTTATAATATCATAAACATCATTATTTTTATTGAAACAGCTGTTATAATATCATAAACATCATTATTTCCATTGAAACAGCTGTTATAATATCATAAACATCATTATTTTTATTGAAACAGCTGTTATAATATCATAAACATCATTATTACCATTGAAACAGCTGTTATAATATCATAAACATCATTATTTCCATTGAAACCGCTGTTATAATATCATAAACATCATTATTTCCATTGATAATATCATAAACATAATTATTTACATTTGAACAGCTGCTACGTTTCAATTAATTTAAATCTCTTACCATGGTATTCTTATGGTCGAAAAACGTATTTTTAAGGAATTCACGTGCCCTTCAGGGTAAAACTAAGGCCCTAATCACACAACTACGAATAAGAGAAATGTTTTGATACATCAATCATTAAAATAGAAAAAAAGAGGAGTTACGATGAAAACTGCTTCACGTGTTATATATAAGGATACTATTTTTATGTATATTAAATATTATATAAAATTTATACATCTGTTATATTCCAAGATATGCTCTAGAATCACCTCTAATTGAGTTTGAATAGGAAAACATTTAGTGTCTGGAGTGAAACTGGAATTGTAACGGATCGTGTAAGATTCTAGACTCAGCGTGGAAGAAATGTAATTATTTTAACCATTCAATGTTAAAACTTGTTCAACCTCTCTTTATTTGAGAGAACACAAGTTTTTTTTCTCTCTTTAATTGGTTTTATTTAAAACTTAATGAATTATACTGTAACTTATTACAATTTTAATTATGTTAATAATATACAGTTTTTAGTACCATCTAAATTTAAAAACGTTATTTAAGATGGTGTTTGGATTAGAATCAATCCGATTGATTTGAAACGAGACAAAACCAAAAATCATCTTTCAAATTGGAAGGTGAAAACCAGTAAATAACAAAAATTCCTGTTTCTCTCTTTGTGATAGTCAAACTTTGATAGTAATTATATCTTTATAGAGTAAGCTCTAAAATGTAATTTATATCAAACATCTGATCAAACTATATGATAAAATACAAATACTATACTGTATTCAAACATAATTCACACTTTAGACTTATTTTTCGTTAGTGAAAACATCGCTTTTGAATCCATTCTTTGTTCAGTCAATAGTCCTTTTAACACAGTTAAACATATTTGTAGGTTATTGAACATTTGTGATATTCCCGATGGAAGGAATTCAATATATCAAAAGAACATTAAATAAACTGAATCTCTATAATGGAAAGCGCTCACACGTTTAACCCCGAATGGATGTAGAATATCAACCCCCCGCTGTGTCTGGGTCAGTTGTGGGACACCCCGTGCTGTGACGTCACCACCACCTGACGATTTCACCGGATGATTAAATTGGCTTACTGACATTTTAACTACGTATGTTACATCATTCAACTAAAAAAACCTTTCCAGTAATAACATATAGCTTACAGAAACACAATCATTTAATTTTTGTTCTTGGAATCGTAGAGTAGAAATCTTCAAACTTCTAGAGGAATCTTAGGTATTATTTATTAACAAATATCACAGAGAGTTGGGCGAAAATTATGAGGAGATGACTGTGATAGTGTAGATGAACGAGTTCTTAAAAAGAGAAATTTATAAATAACCCAATGGCTAGGGTAACTGAGACACGTACAAATTTTGAATGGAATCCTAACCATGTAGTATTTGTAAGATTTTCTTCTCATTGACAAGCTAAATACCTCAGTTCTTTTCCCTAGACAGCATCTGTACTATAACTACCACCCAACATAGTAGACCTCAGACTTCTCTAGTAGCGTCTACGTTGATAGCAACCATTAAGCGACTGTTATATCTTTATTAACAGGACCGAGCATAGAATGTATTGCCTACAGGCTCCACAACACTTTGTCCCCAAGTATATGGGTTACAGCACAGTGCCACTAATGACTATTTAATGAACATTTAAAAATGTGTCAAGGTATAAGTAAGTTACCTTATTTTCAAAGCTTAGGTACTTTAACATTGATCTACGATAAAAAATATTCGACGAAGTGAGAGAATATCCTAAAGAAAGCCATTTCACGTAAATCTGTATAACAAAGTTCTATAAAAGATTAAAATCCTTATAAAAACCTTTTTTAACAAACACTTTTATTTTATTTTTAATTGGAATATAAATAAAATATTATATACACATTTAAAATATTAAATTTAAATATAAAACATTTAAGCATAAAGTATAAAAATTAAATGTAAAATAAAAATTATGAGATAATCTAATACATGTCCAAGGTAGTCTCCGATTTGTAGACTATCCGATTTGTCTTTAATACCTTCTCAACCCTACTTAAGATTCAAAATTTAACTACTCCATTCCACTGCACGTAGCTAATTGGAAAAAGTTTACTTTATTCACATCTCTTTAATATTATAAATAAAATATTTACCCAAAATAATAAAGTTTATTTTGAACAATGTGTTTTACATTAGTTTGATGAAGAGATAATTTTCAATATTGTTCAAAACAAATAAAATAGTTGGACCTTTTCCATTAAATCACCACCACTACTTTGGTTATGTTATGTTAAGTTTGTTTATGTTATGTAAGGATTGGTTGTGTTAGGTTTGGTTAGGTTATGTCATGTTTATATTATGCTTAGGTTATTTTAGGTTAACCTAAGTTATGGTTATGAATTAACGGAAAAGATTCAAATAATTTAGTAATGTGAATATTACGTTCCAAGCTGGAAACAATTAGAATGTCAAATAATACAAAGTTAACATAATATATATATTTTATTCTGTAAACCAATCGGCACCCACGAAATGTGTCAAGAGAAGAGGAAAATATGATTAAATTCATTTAAAAGCATGCGGGAAAATGTCAGAAATGCAAACAACCTGGGTTTCACCCCACTTGCCCGGAAATATCAAATGAAACTACATCACTTAAGTGTTTTTATTAATACTCGTACACATACCAGCTGTTTATTCGTAATTATTATGCTCGTATTAGTAAAGATTTAAAGACATTTAATTTTTTATATAATAGAAATAGTTGTAAGAAACTATATTAAATATTAGTTCACACATACTCAACATGCAAAGCATGTTTTATCAAATATATGTATGCAGTATATAGTTTTGTAGAGTTACTTGGCTTCGAATTGTAATTATAAAATTTTTAAGAGAAATAAATGTTGTGCCCGTGTTAAGAGGTCAGATACATATAAGTTAATATTTGAATTTTTAAATCACCTTCACGTGTCAGAATACGGCACTCATCAAATATGAAATTATGATAAATATACTTCTAATAAGTCTTTATCTTTTCAATTTAATCATAGTAAAATTTGCGTTATGAAAATTATTTTTTAATATAAAATGTAAATAACTTTTAATTTTTTTTTAATTATAAAGAAAGGCCGTTTATAAAACGACCTACTGAACGTGAGAGTTAGATGCACTGAGTGGTGGAAATGAGACAGAGAACTACTCTTCCCAACCTGTGTAATTCCATTTAATAATTTTCATATCAACCAGGACGACGAAATGCCACGTACTAGTGGGGTAATAGAAACCCACCCATTACTTAATTAGCAGCAGTGACCATTGGTTGGTTTGATTAACAACACGAATAAGTCTTAAAAATATTAAATTAAATAACTATTTAATATTCAAATAACAATTAATTGATAATAATGAATAACAATTAACAACAACACAATGAATAATAATGTAAAAAATACATAGTTATTAAACAATACTGTACAATTCATTATAGATTTGTTTTCAACAAAACACTGTTGCGGAAGTTGGTAACTTGAAGGCGGAAATTAATTACTCCCGTGAAGTCAGCCAGCTCAGTGGTGGAACGATTCCCCTCCGCTGCTGGAGCCCCTTAAAAAATACATTAAAACTAGTGTGAATAAATTTTTAAAGGCATAAGGTTTTGATTTATTTAAATTACACACTCTTCACGACTTTTTAGTAAAAAGAGACTATAACACGCAGTTCGCTTACTTTCCGGCCCAATTAAAGTAGACATTTTTAATGACAGGAGCTGAACATATTGATTTAAATGGTTCAATCCTGAGACTGGCACGTAGTACAATATAAAAATGGGACTAAATGGGGCCGTACAATGTTACGCCCACCCATCCACGTACGGAGGTATTGACCCACCCACCCACCCATACACGTATGGAGGTAATGACCCACCTACCCACCCACCCATACACGTACGGAGGTATTGACCCACCCACCCACCCATCCACGTACGGAGGTATTGACCCACCCACCCACCCATACACGTACGGAGGTATTGACCCACCAACCCACCCACCCCATACACGTACGGAGGTATTGACCCACTCACTCACCCATACACTTACGCAGGTATGGCCCATCCACCTATCCATACATGTACGGAGGTATTGACCCACCCACTCACCCATACACGTACGGAAGTATTGACCCACCCACCCACCCATACACGTATGGTGGTATTGACCCACCCACCTACCCATACACGTACGGTGGTGAAATAATAACTCTTTGCGAAATAATTAGTACGTTTAGTGTGTAACAACAAGTGGTAACCGGTGCCATTCATCAGAAGGAAGCCCATTAGAACGCCCTCAATCATTAGTTACTTCGAAGGGCTGGTAGACCTTTTACCAGGCTGTAATAAATTCTTCGCTTAAATGACGTCTGTTAATTAGTTCTCCTGTGCTCTTTAAATAAATAAATTACAACTGACGTGAGTTTAAAATGGTAATTAATGATGTGCAATACATTAGCCTTCGTACGATTTATTATGATTCATCTTCCTGTACAGTTTTAAATCCATCTCATTTATTTGGCATTGTATAAATGTTTATGTATTAGTAGTATTAGGTGTTTGGAAGGTATTTTGAGGCATTAGATTGTTGATGATTGAGAACAAATTATTTTGATTTTCAATGCTTTAAGTGGTTTAAGGAACAAATACAACATTTCAACAGGTATAACAGCTCCTGTGGTCCTCAGGTGTTACTTACTAACTTAGCCTACATCTACATATAGTTTTTCCTCATCCCATTATAATTTAAGGAAACACTAAAAACTACATGCTTATAGTTGACTGTTAAGAACGTCACATGTTTTTACAAACTATCAGATATAAAAAAATTATAACAAAATTTAACACGTAATATGAAATACAAAATACATAATATGAAAATGTTTAACAATACACAAAGTTCTCTATTAAATAGAGAAAATTTTCAATTTTTCCAACCAAATCTATCGTATTCGTTAAAAAAAGAACATATATAAAAAACACATTACACTCTAAAACGCTATTACTTGATAACCTGCTTTGTGTATCGTAGAAAATGTTCATAAAACACTTGAAGTATTAGAAATCTTCAAATAATGTTTACCAATCATAACGATCTGTAAACAATAGGAAACAATAACGTAAAGTTATTGTTCATGTTTCCTAAACAATAGGAAACCAGCTTCATGTGCTTAAGGTTCTCAGTTCGATCCCAATCAGAGTCAGTACATTTTGAGAAGGATCAGCTGATAATCATCGTCTGTTCATTTGTCATTGGAACAGAAGAATTAATGACACTTTCTAAGGAATATTTGGCCTTAGTCTGTAACAATGACTACATTCGCTCATCTACACTCATCACACTCATTCGAAATCCAAATTCACCCATATCTTGACGATCGGCGTCTTATGAATAAATAAAATAAATAAATAAATAAATAAATAAAAAAGTCCACAATCATAATGTTTACTTACACTCATACTCATAATAATAATCAAGTATCTTAACAAAAATGTTTCTATTCAGAGAGATGAACATAGCAACAGTGCATGACGTAAAGGTGTTGCTATAATTGCAAATGGTATTCATAATCACATAATTGGTCCTAGCATTCTCAAACCTCTCGTAGTTCTAGTATTTGCTGTAAGAATGCTCTGATGTCAAGTTGTGACATTCATTAAATACAGAATATATATTTTTATTAAAAAAGCATATTACCTTCTAAAACACTTACTTAAAACCTTCTTTTCAATAACATACTCTTTAAAGTATGAAACTAAATATTTAACGTTGAGATAATATTTTCTTCCCAATGAAACACCGAATGAATTGTAAAATATGAGGGTTCAAATTAGAAGTATTCAAATGAGAAGTAGGCCCATTTCCCTTTTTACAACCTTCTTTGTACATTTCACATTTACATACATTCTTTTCAGCTTTTGTTAGTTCCAAAACACCGATCATTTGTTAAAAGTATTTTTTTCATTGTTAAAGCCTCCTGAACTGATATATATATATATATATATATATATATATATATATATATATAAAACAAAAAATAAGTTTAACGTATTTTTAATAAGGAATATTTTTAATGTGACTGTGTTGACAACGTACAGTGGATGTGACCATGAAGTTCTTGCTCCAAAACCGGTAATCCATTAATTATTATTTTGCAGATGAAGACGACAAAGGTACGTTAACTTTACTATTTGTGAAAAGTATTTTATAGTCGTCAGCAATTTTAAATACATACCGCATGTAAATCAATCATAATTATAAATTTTTTTAGAAGATTTAAGAATTTATGTAACATATAAAGAAATTCAACATGAAAAGACATTTCCAGCTTTTTAAAATCACTTACTCATTTTATCTACTAGCCTATGACTTATGATATAGATTTTAAAGTTTAAAAAAAACGTATAATCTGTACACCAATAAATATGTTTTAAATACATCTAAACTCCACGAATGATTTTCATGTTATACTTATGAAATAGAACGATGCACTTATGTAATGACGACGTGTTGTTATCATGAATATCAACTTTAGCAGCCGGTGTTATATGTATTATCTACGTTTTCCCAAAAATTTTAATATCAAGTAATACAATTAATTCATTAAACGATGAATAGTTTTTTTAATACTTAATTTTGTGTTGTACACAATTTCATAGCAGATATTATTATTTTCAACACAGTAAAATGGCTTAAATTAAAATATATTTATCAAAATTAAAATTATTTATATTATTACACCATACCCACTATATATTTAACACTACATCCTCAATATTTTATCTTTATATTCTTGACGTTATTTTTATGGGTAAGAAAGGGTAAATAGGCCTACCCTCACCAAGTAAATGAAGACTCTTCATTTAATTATTTCTTATAGGTTTTTAACCGTAGAAAAACACTATTATTACAGAATATCCTATCATTTTTTTCTTTTACGGTAGAATATATATGAGGTTACTTAATTTGATGGTTTACTAATATAATACTAAAATATTAACAAAAAACAAATTTTCAACACAATTAACAATAAACTTGCAGTAGTATCAAAATTGTTGAAGTGAAATAAAACAGCAATGTTAAGTAATAAGACTATAATGCTATACAATTTTGAAAACGCGTTATTCGATGTTTGAAGTGAGCACATAAGACGTGTCTCAATAACTTTAATAAGGGATGCAATAAAAATGCGTTAAAACTAGTGTGAATAAATTTTTAAAGGCATAAGGTTTTTATTTATTTAAATTACACACTCTTCACGACTTTTTAGTGAAAAGAACGTTCTGATAATTACAATTAAAAAAATATAGGATTTATAAAAATAATTGGTAAACAATACCTGTTCTAGAAAAACAAAATGAGAACATATGTTTGTAGCTAGTGTAGTAGTATATGGCATTTCTTAAAACACTTAATGCTTTAATAATGTCAGTACTGTATCCAAAAGATATAAACATAACGGAACTGTTAAATATATTTTAGAATTACATCAAATCTTTATTTCAGTTGTAAGAAAAATACAAATATTTTAATCTTGTTTTATAAAATACAGTAGATAGTATAATAAGCTTAACCAAATTTAACCCCATAATAGTCATTACAAATGGCAAAATACTTTATAAATAAAATTAATGTACATTTATTACTGGTATATTTTGTTTTCTAAGTAAAGTTTGGCCCTACAAACAAATACTACAAAACTAGTTGTTGATAAATAGTCTGTTTAGTTAATTAAACTAACTTAACTATTAATATGTACCATAGCAACATAATTGAGTTGATTAAACAAAACATGCCTTATCAAAGATCTTCCAGGACAAAGGAATATCACGTTAGAGGGATAAATAAAATGAAACGGTCGGACTCAGCCGTGACTGCAGCCCAATACAATCAACACAGGGCTTTGGTTGTGTTGTTTTCGGCTATCAATTTACGTCACTCGAACGCCAAAACCCACTCTGCCTGTCTGTAGGCATTCACGTTTATTTCCATAAAATCTACTGTTGGACTTATTTGATTATTCTAAAAGATTGTGGTCGTAAAGTTTATTTACAAAATATAACCGACGAGGATTGTTTATTTGTTGGTCATGATACTGATTTTTTTAATTGTAATTACAATCACCAATATATCCTTTATAAAATCCTTTATTTTATAAAAATAAAATGATTTCATTGTAATTTGACTTGTTCTACTATAATATTAAACTGATAAAATTATCAAACCAAGAAGCCTTCGAGTTAACTCCTATACTATTGACGAAAAAATAATACATTCAACTTAATATAGTATGTCACACTAAAGTTGTACTGTGTTTCATAAGAGGTTTGCGCAACTTTGGAATATAATAGTATAAGTGAAAATAAACAAAAAAGTTACTGTAAACACATTTTAGCTAAGCGCCTGTCTATCTGTACGCACTAAACATTTACATCTCAAACGTAGTTTGAACAAATAAATTTAAACTTGTCATGTTTGTTACAGTGGTTTGGGGTAGTTAAGAAAATTGTTGACAGAAATACCTTTTTCAGTTTCAAAATGGGAGTACGAAGACATTTAAAAAAAGGAAAAGTCTAAAAAACCAATTACTTTTTACTTCACGTTTTTACAATTCTTTTTTCATGAATTTAGTAAAGAATGTAATGGTGTTCCTAATTTATTGCTGCTGGCCAAGTTGATCACGGGGCTATCCAACGTGATCACGGGTGCTACCCAAGTCGATCACGGGTGGATGGCTACCGAAGTTGATCACATTTTCATTAAGTAATGCACAACAACTTAAAATAGTTTATTCCTACAAACTGTTTTAAAGCTATTTTTAAAAAACAACTCTCTTTGTTAATAAGGAAATTAATTTTAAATAAAACACAAATAAAACTGTAGAATTGTACTATAAATGATGCTCAATGTGACGTCCTTATTTTGCAATGCATACTTCAGATCTTCCGCGCATTGAATATCACGCTCTTTCAAAGATTAATGGAGTGTCCTGGTAATGCTGCACGTCAAAAACTTTTGTTTCGTATATTTGAATCTTAGTGTGTGGTTTCTCAACGAAAAATAATCCAGAGAGTTCAGGTCCGGAGACCTACTTGGGCAATAAACAGATCCTCCACGTACAGTCCATTGTTATATGCATTAAGCATTGAGAAAGTTTCTAACATTGTTACTAAAATTAAGCGGTACAAATCAAGCAAAATCCATGTACCTGATTGCTTCGCAAGTGGAATGTCATCTACACGTTTGGCAAAGTGTTTTGCAGAAACGCACGATACATGTTTGCATTGAGTATATCCGGAAGGATACATGGCACCAGAATGTAATCTCCAAGCACACCACATCCAAACTGATATTGATGATACTTAACCATATTTTCATGGAGATTCCCTTGTACCCAATAATGCATGTTATCAGAGTTGATTATACCATATGTTGAAAATCTAACTTCATCTTTGAATAAAATTTCAGTTCAGAAAAAAAGGAAGTTGAACACTATTTCTAACTTTGTTTTTGAAATTTGTTAATGACGGAGTATCAGATGAGGGAGACAAAGGTAGTTTGACATTTGTCATCATTACGTGAAAATTACCAATCACGACGTTTCGATTTGGTAAAACCCAAACCTTTTTCATGGTTGGTTCATGGTCCAACTATTTAAGTATCTATAGTTGGATAATCACCCTCAGCACTATTTATAAGTAACCATTGGGGATATTAAAGCCTTGGAGGGCAGTCCTGTAGAAGTATCTGTTGTAATTTGGTTTAGTGAGACGGGTGAAAACCATGATGGTCAAGCGTACGCCACACTGTGGTTTGATTTACATTTAGTACATTAGAAATTTCCCGTACACTTCTTCTTAGATCCTCATCAAGAATATAAAAAATATTATCTTAAATAGCATTTCCTAACTTAGCTTGCCTATACTTGGTAGAATTTTCAAATGGACATGTCTTAGATGCGTATGAACAGCTTCCAATGTTTTGCGATCAGAGGTGGGCCTTCCAGGAAACGTTTCCTGTAAATTCTCCTGGCTTTTGCACTGTGTCTCAGGCAGGAACGTATGCCAAATATGGTATAATCCATGGTTCTGGACGAGGAAATCTCATTATTATTATTTCAGTGAATTTTACATTAGTGCAATATATAAATTACATAAAATTGTAATATATTAAATCAGAAATGTGAAATGTTTCCGAAGTATACACTAAATACTAATGCAACTCACAAATAAAACAAAACACCAAAAAAGAGACATAAAAAAATGTTCATATGATAGTTGTATAAAACAGCTGATAATTTCAATTAGTTTAAAACAGCTGTTTAATATATCATGACCTTTAATTATAAATTGCATGTTGGATTTAAAAGTACAAATCCTACTGATGAAGAACCTTAAACAAGGGTACATGAAAATGTACTTTAAGTTTTAAATCGGTTGGAAAATAAAATATTGTATTGGTGGATTATTTATGAAATTTAAAAACCAATATATTCTAAAAAACATTCCAGTAAAGTAATTGATCTGTTAGATATTTCATTTTTTAAATGTCCTCGTGACACCATTTTGAAGCTGAAAAAAGTAATTTTATTGAAAAATTTTTAAATTACCCCAAACTAGTTTTACATAAAAGCCAAAAATGCGTTAGATTTAGACAGGTCATATGTTTACACCGACTAAGTCTACTATCATATCGTGAAGTTGTGCCAAGCACTCGCGTAACTCTCTGATATATATATATATATATATATATATATATATATATATATATATATATATATATATATACACTAGCTGCGCACGAAAGCTGGTCAAGTTGTTCACGGGGCTACCCAACCTTATCACCTAACCTAACCTAAACTAACCTAACCTACCCGAGTCGATGATCATGGTTGGATGGCTACCGAAGTTGATCATGGGTGCTATTCAACCGACGATCTTTCTCTCTTTAAAAAAAATTTTTTAAATATAACAAATTTATATTTGATCATGAGTGTCCGGGTGCCCAAGAGTACCACGGTTAGCTGGGTTCCCAAGTTGATATTGGTTGGCTGACAGCCCAAGTTGATCACGGGTGCTATTCATATTTGATCATGAGTGGCCGGATGCCCAGGAGTACTACAGGTGGCTGGGTGCCCAAGTTGATCGCGGGTGGCTGACTGCCCAAGTTGATCACGGGTGCTATTCATTTTTTATCATGCGTGGCCGGATGCCCAGGAGTACTACGGGTGGCTGGGTTCCCAAGCTGATCATCGGTGGCTTTGCCAAAATATAATAACAATCTAATTCGATTTTTTTAAAAGAAAGTTGTAATAAGATAAAGTTCGATATATGAAAAAACACTCAATCCATTTTTTCTGTATCATTTCAAAAATGTTTATAAGTCAGTTAGTTATAACAAACAAACTTACTTGTTTTAAAGTCAGTTTAAATATTGCAAAGCCAATACAAAAAGAAGTAATCAGGATTTAAAACAAACATAATGAGGCCTTAAAGTTGAGTAACACGCAAAACAGCGTTGAGAGGGCCTTACTTAAAACTTCATTGCTTTTAAGTACCCTTCAAGGCTTTTGAGCTTTTGAAGCGGTGGTCTTTCTTCATTAGCTTTTGAAGCAGCTTGACATAACGTTGAAATTTTTACCAGAAAATTTGTATTTATTCTTTCAAACGATGAGTGTTCATAGTAAATTAAACATATTTTTACTAAGATCAAAACGAAAAAATATCCATAACCAGAAGCTTTGAAGTCGGTAAAATTTTATTAGTATCTATAATATGTTATATAATATACAGTTAATACTATTTGTCAAATTAGGAATAGTTAACAAAAAACTCAAGCATACAAAGGGTCTTTTGTTAAACATAACATTATCTGAAATTCTATAAAGGAAAAAGTAGATATCAACCAATTTAATATATATATATATATATAAAATTGTATAGATCTATCACTGTCACTCAAGTACGAATGTTTCCTACTCTAAACTCTATAGACCAGTCTAGAGAAAATATAAATGGTTGTGCTCTTGCACCCAACCCTTGTACGTGCAGTGGTAATGACCTCCCCCACACATACAAGTTTGTGGTTAAACTTAAAAATAAGCAGAATTTATTAACTAAACAAAAACCCCAAACCAAGCAAAACAATGTAACTTATGCAGGTAGTGTAATTTAAATGACTGACTCTCACAACAGAACACAAATTATATTAATATATTTATTTCAGTTATGTTCTTATGTGCAGAACACCTTAAATTATTGAAAGCAAATGTTATTGCAAAAGCAAAAATATTTGGTTAAAAAATATTCAAAACATGTTTTAAAGAGTGTTTTAAACGCAAAGTAAGTGTCTTTTATTATCAGTATTAGAATAATAAAATGAGACATTAAAAAAAAAAAAAAAAAAAAAAAAAAAAAAAAAAAAAAAAACAATGGCGTTAGCATAATATTGATACTATTTAGGTGATTTTATGATGGGAGGTCATGTCTTATACTGTTTACGAAAACAGCTTCGTATGAACTAAATCTTTTCAAGTTTATTTTATTAATTAAATAAAAACTCCCTGTTGATATTTATTCTAAAAAAATATAAGTATTTTTTAATTTTAAATGTATGATTATAATCGTAATTTATAAAATAATAATTATTCATTATTCATCTCTAAGACGTTGATGATAGAGATATGGGTGAATATGAGGAGTGAGTGAGTATGATGAGTGTATATGAACGAGTATAGTCATTGTTACTATCTGAGTTCAACTTAGCTCAGAAAGGACTATTTATTGTTAGCCCAATAGCCAGGGCAACTATGGGACCTACAGCTTTAAGTGGAATCTGAAACACGTAGTGTTTGTCTGATTTTCAGCTAACTGACAAGTCTGACACTCAGTTCTCTCCCCTACACAACATCTAAATATTGACTACCATTCAACACGGACACTCCAGACTTCTCTAGTAGTGTCTACGTTGATGGCAACCGTTAAGCAGACGCCATGTTGGTATTAAGAGAACCGAGCATGGAACCTATCGCCTACAATCTCCCAAACACTTTGTCCCCAAGTTGCTGGGTTACAGCACTGCGCCACCAATGCCGACAGTATACTCGTATTATATGAATGTTTTATTAGGTTCAATGAATGGTATAATGCAATAAAATTAAAATAACTACAGAATGATTAGTATTGTAGGTTATTACCTATAAAGATACATATATGTTAAACGTTCTATAGAAATTATTGTCATTTGTAACTGGATACTGCTATTGAATCCTTTCTCTTAACTCTTAACCAGTCAAATCTGTGAACACAATTTATAAAGCATATTTTTATAACAAGGTAATAAACAATTTTGAACAAATATGGGAAGAATCTTTAACGCCGCCTTAGAGTTGTGAGTTTTACATATAAACATGAAACTACTTAAATATCTACTACTTTTTAGTAACAAAATGGCAGCCGCTGAAAAATAAGCGAGAGCGAGTAGCAGAGGTCGGAGGTGTCAGGAGTTTGAGCCTGATTTTAAAGATATTAAATCAGGATTGAATTCTTGACTAGAAGATTTTATCACTAATATTCACTAATCATTCGTATGACACCTATGTCAAGATACCGGCGAATATGAGGGGAGAATGTGTAGTCATTGTTACTAACTAAGGTCGACTGTTTCTCAGAAGGAGCTATTTATTAATAGCCCAATAGCCAGAGTAACTAAGGGACCTACAACTTTGTGTGGAATCCGAACCACGTAGTCTTGGTCTGATTTTCAGCTAACTGACAAGTCTAATACACAATTCTCTTCCCTACATAAAATCTGCATCTCGACTGCTATCCAACATGGACATCCCAAACGTCTCTGGTAGTGTCCACGTTGAATATTGAACGGACGCCATGTCGATACTAAGAGGGCCGAGTATAGAACCTATCACCTACAATCTCCTCATCGCTTTGTCCCAAAGTAGCTAGGTTACAGCACTACGCCGCTATTGCCGATATTCACCTTGTATTGTACTGTTTCACACCCTTACTCTGTCTGAATAAAGTCGACGCATAGATAGATGGTCTATCTATGGGTAACGGTCAGAGTAGGGTTTATACAGCTCCTTTATTTAGGTAAGAAGATGGACTCTCTATCAGTAAGACTTCCATATTTTTGCTGTCACTTGAAAACGACTGTACCATTTTACACAAAACGTTGAATTATAATTTTATACAGACCTGAAGAGGTTCTGCTGTGTCATAAGAGGAGGCCGACCAAATTATATTAGTCTAACCATAAAATAATATGTAAGTGCTGTATTTGTGATATTTTTAAAACTATTCAAATTGAAGACGAGGCCTAAAATAACTTATAATTGAAGGATCTAAGTAGTGATCATTCCTTCAATCTCAATGGTTTATGAAATACCATTCCTAATTTCATGACACAATACCATTGTGAGTAGGGTATCACTAACAGTTAGACGCCAACAACAATTTGAATAATGAATAGTTAATTTGTTCCACATATAAAAACATCAAATACATAAATGTGTTTGGAATATAAGTAAGCCGCATTCACCAATATCGGTGGCTTACTATAGCTAAACAAAATATTAAAATTAAAAAAATTATAAATTATGAGTCCAGGCAGGTCCTTCAAAAACATAAAGCTCTCCGTGGCGTTTGCAATAATGTAAATTTAACTGGATAATCCAATGCAATAAAATACTATATAAACATTGAATTGATGTAATACAAATTTACCAAATTAAAATAATATATGTCAAATCAATATATACATATATATTAAAACTTGCTTGGAAGTATATACATACAGCCAAGTTGGTGACAAATTTAAGAAAATATTATCGGACTATGAGTAGAAAAATGTATATAAATTAAGTTAAAAAAAAGACAAATCCTGTTGAAAGAGCAAAAACTAATTAACGTTTTGACAAGATTTTATATCATTTGATAATTGGTTGAGGTATTTAGGGCCATTATAGTGAAACGATTGCAAAAAAATATGTTTTGACCTTCGGTAATCTGAAAACTCTTTGTTAAGTATTTCTTGTTCGATAAAATAGATCAATGGTACCATTGTTACTACATCTAATGAAAAAAAAGTTTTAGTACTTTATAAACAAAAAAATTTTGCATTGCCATTATTTTCTATTCGTAAAATAAAGGAAAATAACTGTATCTTTTGTTACGAATCATAATTAGTCTAAAAAAATTATTTTGAGATATTCTCAGTTTTCTTATTTACATTTTTAAGTTATATGCACATTTTCCAACATACGTGCACATTTTTGCCAATTATATGAAATTGTTTCTAATTTATGTGGAAGATATTGCCGATTATGCGTAAATTGTATGCTAATAAAGGTGTGGGGGGAGGGGAGTGAGTGATGAAATCATTGTGACAAACTGGCAATACACCCTACTAATGTGAATTGTCCATCAACGTGTAAAGAATGAATGACTATAAGTTGATAGTGTTGTCTGACATTTGGAGCTCATTCTTTTTCATTTCGACAATTTACCTATGGTGAGGTGAGAGATTGAGTGGTAGAGACGGATGTTCCAGTAGAAAAAGCCAAGATTACAACCCATCCAATCGATAAGGGTGTGTTTTAGAGTTCTCTCAAAGCTGTAATTTAAAATCGTATATTCAAGTTCACTGGGGTGTCATAATCTACCCGGTCCCAACCTTCGAAATCGGGCCAACTCACTTTTGGAAAGTATTCTAAAATTGACGTTAAATAAACTACCAAAAAATGTGTTAGTTAATATATTTCATAAATGGTATTGCGAGATTGTTTTTATTAAATAATTTATCTATATTAACAATGACATTCAAACGTTTTTCCTTGGAAAAAATCTATTGTATTTTATATTAAAAATGTTTACAATTTTTATATTCCTTGAAATGGAGCTAATTAATACATTGGTTTTTATGAGACATTTTTACTCAGACAATAAAGCTAATATAAACACATTTATAAGTGAAATTAAGTTAGCGTTATCATTTTAAAAAAACCTAAAATAACCAATTAATTTCATGTTAAACAACAATCCTTTTCTCGTATCCAATTAGACAAAGGTCCGTTTCATTCCTAAATAATGTTAAGACTATTGCATGGATTAAATTAGTAACAATAAATGATGAAAAACAACTTAACAGTCTTAAAACATATTTTACTAAAACATATACTACCAAGGATCAGTTTAACATATTATGGAACAAAATTACACTAACAAAATGTATATTTTTAACCTATAATTTTGTGTAAATTAAAAAAATTGGTATAGCAGTAACGGAAGGTACTCATTAAATTAAATTTTAAAATTAAATTAAATTATAACCATTTCTGGATTAACACAAGGATATAACTTCGAGGATAAAAATCCCTAGTTGCAAAATTACTGTATTATAAAGCCTTACTAAAGCCCACAGATAATTGTGTAAACGATGGCTAACACTTTTATAAGTTTACATTTTATAATAAAATTATTTAAAACTACTGAACATAAATCTTATTAGTACAGTATATATAATAGGTGAAGACGTGTTTATAAACACAAACTTTACAAATTTCTGACTCAACTATTTAACAAATGAGGTGTCGAAATAGTTTCCCCCACTCGTAGTTGTACAATAATGTGTTTAATGATATTTTTACCCTTATGCCATGGCAAGCAAGAACAGTTTTCAGTCATGAGAATAACATGGGAAGATATTTAAATCAGTGAAAAAGTAACAGGTGTTCAAATATAAATAATCTTTATAGAAATTTAACAGCATTTTTAATGTAAAAAAATTATATTATTAAATCGAGGAGGTTATAGATAAGATTATAATATTACGATAATATAGTTATCATTATTTTTTAACTAATTAAAAATGCATCTAGAAGTTTGTACTCTACCAAAGCAAAGTAATAACTAGTGTCTGCCGAATGTCAAAAGCAGTGCATTTGGCAACACCGCGCTCAGAGCTTCACTAAAATTCCTCTAAACTGGCTCATAGCAAGTTGGGACACTCATTAACTAAAGTATTGCACACAAAATTCTAATAAACTTTAATAGTGGCTTAGAATAATTATCTTCAGACACAAATTTAAGTTAATTGTTGCGTCTACTGACATCGATGGTCCTTTAGACATTTCGCCACTGACATGAACTGGGTTCGTTGGTTCTGTGAAAGCTAAATTAGTGATTGTTGCCTGGCCTTCCAGGCTATCGAGTGATGTTCCGTCCCTTATTTCCCTAAGGTAACGTCAGTAAGTTCCGGGATGAGTGTAGAGACGGATGTGAGTGTAGGACCTGCCGAGATTACACCCCGTCCAATCGATAGAGGTCAGGGTTGTCGGAGTTGCTCTCACAGCTGTGATTGTACATCTTCCATTCATGTTTATCGGAGTGTACAGATCTGTCTGGTCTCACCCTCATTCTTTCTGCCAACTCACCTTCGAAAACGACAATAGGAAGAAAATAAAAAAGGTTGTCAGTTTTTATAATTTTCTTAGTAAATAAAGAGTTGTTTTGCTAATGTGCAAAAACCTCACTAATAAATATATTTTAATAACGTACTTTATAATATTTCCATCTTTCAGGTTTTCCCAAAAATTATTTAATAATTAAAAAACATCAAAAAATATCCTCTGAATTTAAATATTGATTTAAAATACAACATAGTTTCTACATATTTATTTTTTTCAAAAGATGCTTTCCTTAAATATGGATTAGGCTTACACAAACATCAGTTATATTCTACAGTAATTAAAAAACTTTTAATGTATAGTGAATTTCCAAAAAAAATATTAAATTCTCGTTAGTACTGTGTGAACAGTAATCATTTGGAAATTTAAAGTTTATGTTTTAAACATTTTTAATTACAAATAAATTCCATTCCAAAATGAAATATGACGATAAATTTTAGTAAAATACCAGTTGTATGCTATTATAAAAACTAACATTATAAGAGGGAAATAAACTATTAACTGGAATGAAATATTAGTACTAATCAATCATAGATATTATACATTTTCAGTAATTATTTTATATAAAAAAACACAGTAAACTGGGTTAGTTTTTTAAAATTATCTCATCTTGGTAAAACGCAGCATCTATTTATTTCTATTTATTGTAATGTATATCAAATATATTTTTATTCATTTAGTAATAATGGCAATGTACAAACGTTAACTACATTTCTTATGGGGCATTGAAAGCTACCAGAAATATATTATGAATATTTACTTACTGTCACGTTATCAATTTCATTAGTAATAAATCAATATACAAAATGTTTATTACACATTCTGTGCTTAGTGATTTTTCAGTCAACTGTCAGTTTATGAACAATTTAAAAATAATTTAAGGTACTCTTTCTTCCAAAAATACTGAATTTTGATTAAAACACATCACCAATAATTAGTAATTTTGGGTGATTAATTTTAAAACCAAAATGTGTTTGTATCAGTTAGATATAAACAATAACGTAAAAATAACTATTATTAATAACTACCTCAAATCAAGTGGATAAGTGGAATAGTTAAATAAAATTAAATTCTGAGGGTTTATTTTCTAGATCTTAGATTTCAAATCAAAAATTTCTTATCACAAGTTGTATCAGCTCGTTAATAGAGGATTATCTCTGAGTGCGCTGTCGTCATGCGTGATTTTCATGAGAGAAGAAGAATCTAATGTAATTACAAAATTAAAAATGAACCACGTTAACAAGATATCTAGGTTGTAAGCCAACCGCCCAGTAAACAACCCGCGGGTCAGTGCCACTGTACGTGATGGGTGGGCGAGTGAGTCAGTGTCACTGTACGTGTATGAGTGGGCGGGCGGGTCAGTACCACTGTACATGTATGGGTATTGCTGTAGTTTTGTGTGTGGGGTGTGTGGGTACCCCATATTATGCACAAATTATTAGTAAGTTTCAATAGGCTTGATGATTGTAATCATCATTCAAAAATTGTAATCATCGTTAATGGCATTTTTACAAGAAATATCAGTTACATCTTTGTTTGCAGAAATCTATTTAATGTAAGGCAAAGAAAAATTATTATTTGCCCAAGAATCAGCAGACGGATGATTTTTTCCAAGCTGTCAACCAATAAAATGTGAACAATATCTTATGCGTCCAATGTAACGTTTTTACATTTTAAAAAATTTCATTTTTTAAGTTTTTTATTATTATTAAATAGTTAAGTGTACGTAACTATTATTGCCTTAGCAAAAATTTAAATTCCTACCATACAGTCTCAATGATAATTATGCTAATGAATCTTTTTTGTGTAAAAAAAACATAATATTGATTAATACAATTATCAATGATTCCTTACGACTCACTGTTAAGTATATTTATATCTTCATTACCCTCCTAAAACAGCTTACTTTGGACAATACCCTACGTATTTAGAAGCCTTATCAGCTGCACTCTCGCAAAAGCAAAATTTATGGTCCCAATTCATTAGGAAATATTGTGTTATTGAAATTTATTAAGAACTGCTTTTAATACTATTTTGATAAAATTGTATGCTCCAAGAGTTACTAACACGCACTGGAAATGTTTGGACTAATTTTAAGTATTCCCATTAAAAATTGTTCATAAAAATGTTTTTAAACTTCAACGGACCACACTAAAGAATAAGAACATAACCAATTATTCAATATTAGTAAAAATAATAGCATAAAATCCCTAGCGGCAAAATTGCAGGATTACGTCAGCTTACTAAAGCCCACAGGAAAATGTGTAAACGATGGTTAACACTCTTATAAGTTTACATTTTATAGTCAAATTATTTAAAACTATTAAACTCCATCTATTATTAGCAAAGTATTATTATTTATAATACAAACTTGAGTGTTGAAAAAATTTAAAGACTACTAATTTTGATTTGACTAAATTTGAATCTTATTTATTCAAGGTATAAAACTTACTTGTTTGAGTGAAGCAGTTTTTTTATTTTTACGTGAGTACGTGGGGGCGGGGGAGAATATATATATATATATATATATATATATATATATATATATATATATATATATATATATATATATATATATATATATATAGCAGATAAAGTAACTTAAACTCAATCACTTAATGTACAAACTGCTTAGTATCCAAGTTACATTTAAGTATTACAGGAAGGGCAACGAGTTAATTACTATGAAAATTAAAGCTACGTAAAATAGTACAAACATTTCAAATAGAAACAAAATAACTGTCAATTTCAATTTGGCATGGTTAAATAAAAGCCAATAATCTTCAAGTTGCTTAACCTTGGACCAGTTTGAT
>JAQJVL010000069.1:2481372-2542165 GCA_035578905.1 Stictocephala bisonia
GCGACACACAAAAAACACAAAGTGGACATTTATTACACTTAAAATATGACAGACACGGTCGTACACGGCGCGGGTGGTGCAGGTTGCGAGTGTAGACAGATGCCGTGGCTTTGCACAATCTTGCCCCCCATCCCCTCTCAAAGTTCTTATAAGTGTTCCTTACGCTTTGTTTATAATTCCCTGGATATTTGAGGCTGTTTCATAGAGAAGGTTCGATTCGAAGGAGGATTTTTCATTTGAAATAAAAAGGGGTTGTTGTATTCCAGCCTTGTAAATGTGGTATTCCTCGATCGTGTCTAAATATCTACCTCTGTATTTATGTATCTGTAAATTTGTATCAATGCCAGAATATTCATGATTTGCTTAGATTAGGTGCTCAGCATAGGAAGAGGTTTGTTTCTGTGTGATTTTTTTAGGCAGGTGTTCTTTGAAAGGAGCTTTGAATGAACGTGTTTGGCCTATATAAAAAAACGGGCAGCAGTCACAATTAAGTTTATAGGTCTATCCGAACCCTCCTGTTGCTATAGGTTTATCTGAAGAGGGGGGTTTCCATGCTTTTAAAAAAGAAGAAAGTTTATTATTTTTTTTTTTTTTTTTTTACTAAATTATAGTTTCACTTTATTTTTGGCCAGTTCACTCCTTAATGTGCTACTTAGATTATTTCCAAAATCTGTAGTTCGCATATAAAATTGCCAAAAAAAAGGAGCAGCGGTTAGCTTGTTTGGGAATCCTTGGGGCATTTAAGGGTACACCTACTGCTACAATGGTGTGCCGCTAAGTCTACCACCCCTTGACACTATTATCATGGGAGATGCAAGGCTTGCGCCATATAGGCTCCAGACCAGTCGATACTGGCGCGTTCCAATATGGTAATCCTGTCATGGGTACCCCGGTGTAACCTGGCACCCATGACAGGATTACCATATTGGAACGCGCCAGCATCGACTGGTCTGGAGCCTATATGGCATAAGCTTTGCATCTCCCATGATAAAAATTTCAAGGGTTGGTAGACTTAGCGGCACACCATTGTAGCAGTAGGTGTACCCTTAAATGCCCCAAGGATTACAAAACAAGCTAACCACTGCTCCTTTTTTTTGGCAACTTTATATGCAATTTTCTTACTTACTTAGTTGGCCACTCAAACCGTAAAAGGTTTTTGGCCTCGCCAACAATTTGCCTCCACTTCCTCCTGTCTTGCATCATCTCTTCTTCCACTCCCATTTTCCACATATCCCTTTGCACCTGATCTTTCCATCTCAGCCTTGGTCGACCCAAAGGTCTTCTTCCTGCTGGTCTTCCTTCCAATACTCTTCTCAATACAGATTCCTCCTCCCTTCTGTTTACATGGCCTGCCCATCTGAGTCGTCTTGATTTTCCTTCTGCTACTATGTCTGCTTCCTTAAACAATTCTCTAAGTTCCTGATTTTTCCTTATTCTCCATTGTTCTTCTTCTTTCACTGGCCCATATATTGCTCTTAATACTTTATTTTCAAAGGTTACTAATCGCCTTTCTGTTTTCTTGCTCATTGTCCATACCTCAGAGCCATATAGGACTACTGGCCTTATAATTGTCTTGTACATTTTGTTCTTTGGTTGTTCTTGATAAGGTTTTGCTTTTCAACATTTTTCCTAAGGCCCAATAGCACCTAATTCCGTTCAGTAACCTTGTTTCAATTTCTTTTTCTTCTTTATTTTGTTGATCAATAGTGACACCAAGGTATTTGAATTTTTCAAAACTATTGAATTTATATGGATTTACTGTACTTCTGTAGATATGTACGCATATAAAATTACAAAAAAAACAAAGGAACAGTGGTTAGCGTGTTTGGGAATCCTTGGGGCATTTAAGGGTACAACCACCACTACAATGGTGGTGCCGCTAAGTCTACCACCCCTTGAAAGTTTTATCATGGGAGATGCAAAGCTTATGCCATATAGGCTCCAGACCAGTCGATACTGGCGCGTTCCAATATGGTAATTCTGTCATGGGTGCCAGGTTACACCGGGGTACCCATGACAGGATTACCATATTGGAACGCGCCAGTATCGACTAGTCTGGAGCCTATATGGCGCAAGCCTTGCATATCCCATGATAATAGTGTCAAGGGGTGGTAGACTTAGCGGCACACCATTGTAGCAGTGGGTGTACCCTTAAATGCCCCAAGGATTCCCAAACAAGCTAACCGCTGCTCCTTTTTTTTGGCAATTTTATATGCGTACCACAGATTTTGGAAATAATCCAAGTAGCACATTAAGGAGGAGTGAACTGGCCAAAAAATGAAGTGAAACTATAATTTAGTAAAAAAAAACTTTCTTCTTTCTTGAAAGCACGGAAAACCCCCCTTCAGATAAACCTATAGCAACAGGAGGGTTCGGATAAACCTTATAAATTAATTGTGACTGCTGCCCGATGTTTTATATAGGCCAAACAGCACATTCATTCAAAGCTCCTTTCAAAGAACACCTGCCTAAAAAAATCACACAGAAACAAACCTCTTCCTATGCTGAGCACCTAAACAAAACAAATCATAAATATTCTGGCATTGATACAAATTTAGAAATTTTACAGATACATAAATACAGAGGTAGATATTTAGACACGATCGAGGAATACCACTTTACAAGGCTGGAATACAACAACCCCTTTTTATTTCAAATGAAAAATCCTCCTTCGAATCGAACCTTCTCTATGAAACAGCCTCAAACATCCAGGGAATTATAAACAAAGCGTAAGGAACCCTTATAAGAACTTTGAGAGGGGATGGGGGTATGATTCAAAGCCACGGCATCTGTCTATACTCGCAACCTGCACCACCCGCGCCGTGTACGACCGTGTCTGTCATATTTTAACTGTAATAAATGTCCGCTTCGTGTTTTTTGTGTGTCGCCCGTCCGTGTGGTGTTTTCAGTGTTTTTGAAGACTTATGACGACCTCACAAGAGTTTGATGTATTTTCGGCTTGAGAATGACTACATGAGTTAGTCGAAACCGATCACCATCTGACGACGTGTTGGGCCACTTGACTGAATATAGGGTAATATAAACCTCTAGTATAGTTAGACAGTGGTAGTATAATTAGACAGGCTATTAATTATGAAACTAAATAAAACATAATTTGACACTCCATAGAAGTATGATGCAAATGTATAAATAAGTATCATACTAAAAATACAAAATGGAATACTAAATATACTAATGATAATAATAAGAATAAAATAAAACAGATGGTAACGGTTACGATATGAATACTCTGTTAAAGAATTAATAAAAAATACGATCCAAAATTGGATTAATAATAATAATAATAATAATAAAATAACAACATTAGAGGTAAGTTTACTATACTCCTTCAAATTTAAGTTAAAATAACCAAGCACATTACGATTGAGGTACATGGAGACAAATGCATCAAGAAGCAAATTAAAAATAATTAATTAAAATGTATCATACTAAAATGAAAAATTGAACACAAAACTCACCAAAAATCGTTAAAACCTCACCCACACTGCTCTCCGACCACATTGATGAGAATGAGTCATACCATTGGATGCGAGGTTACTTCATGTCCAAGACACGCATGAAAAAAAAAATATAAAAATATAAAAAAAAATAAAAAAATAAAAAAATAAAAAAATAAAAAAATAAAAAAATTAAAAAATTAAAAAATAAAAAAAAAGGAAAAAAAATGAAAAAAATATAATAAAAACAATAAAAAAAATAAAAAAATCAAAAAAAAAAGAAAAAATATGCACGTGGGGACTGAACCCGCATCAGTAGGCCTACATTGGCTTTATACGAGGGTCGTCAGACCGATGCTTGTATACGGAGCCATTGTTTGGTGGGCCAAGGTCCAACAAGTCTCTGCTGTAAAACACCTAACCAAGGAGCAGCGGTTAGCTTGTTTGGGAATCCTTGGGGCATTTAAGGGCACACCCACCGCTACAATGGTGGTGCCGCTAAGTATACCACCCCTTGACACTTTTATCATGGGAGATGCAAGGCCTGCGCCATATTGGTCAAGAGTGGAAAATAAATGTCATTTGGGCCTAAATAGCAAAGCGAAATTGAATTGAAACTCCTAAGAAGGGGGATGAAAAATACATTAAGAAATTTTATATTTAAGCCTTTTGGCTTAGATGCTGTTACCAGGTGTTTGAAGCCTGGCCCTCCAAATTCCACCAATCACATGAACGATTCAGCCCCAGAAATCTGCCTCATTGAAGAAGGCCTCATTGCCCTCACTATACAAGCTAACACCAACAGCCAAGTGGTATTATAGGCATTTCACAGTCAAGTCCAAGTGATGTGCCTTTGTCCCAAGAGAGCACTTGGGTAGACAAAACAAAACCAAGCGGAGCAGGTAGACAAGAACAAAAGAGCAATTTACAAATTCACATAAAGTGGCAATGAATAAAGTAAACTGAGACTAATGATGAGCTGTTTCCATGATGGTGCCTTGGAAAAAGCCCGAAAAGAATAACAAACTACATTTCCATGGAGGCACCTGGAGCAAAAATATGTAAACAAGACCCTGCCTGCTAATTTACGGACATTTTAAAATCACATGAACATTCCTTAAAACTATATTTTTATTCAAGTTGAAGATTGGTCAAGAGTGGAAAATAAATGTCGTTTGGGCCTGAATCGCAAAGCGAAATTGAATTGAAACTCCTAAGAAGGGGGATGAAAAATACATTAAGAAATATTATATTTAATATGAAAAATATAATACAAGCCTACAATGTACCAACAATGAGAAAAAAAACAGTTGTTGGTAAACGTATTAAGAGTCTTTCTACAAGTTTAAGATAAGAATACCCTTTTAAAGGACTTATACAAAAAAGACACCAAAATGGTTTAGTACTAATAAAAAAAATCATATAAATTAACATGTACGTCTCACAACACTATAATGACTAGATGTTGAGCTCAAATATTTATATGGTGATCGATTTCGTCCATCTATGTGGACATCTTCGGACCGACTGAAGCTTGATCAAGTTTGTGGGGCTGTTATTGATTACCCACAATGCATTTCATCAATCCCATGATTCTATCGCACCAAGATGGCGGTCGTCTTCCAGCTGAAAAGATAAATTGGCAATGAAAAGAAAACCAAAGAAATGGAAAGTATGCAACAAATTTTTCAACTCACATCACAGGAAACTTAAGTTTACAGCGGAATATGAAAATGAAAAATCAATCAACTATCTAGATTTGAATATCACAAGATTGGGGGATCGTATTAAATACAAAATATTTAGAAAACCAACTCAAACGGACACGGTTATAGCCAATAGATCAAACCATCCAATTTCACAGAAGACAGCCAGTTTTAGATCTATGTTGTACAGAGCATTTAAAATACCACTAAGTAATAAGGATAGAAAGGCTGAAATAAATCTCATCAAACAAATTGCTCAATCCAACGGATACAACAGTAATATAATTGATGATATTGCCTATGGGATTAAGAGAAAAATCAAACAACAAGAAAGATTAAAAGGAATCACAACTTTGCAATCTGAACACAACAAGATAGCAGATAAATATGTTACATTTAACTTTACTGGATCAGAAAGTCAAAAATAGCAAATAGTTTACGGAAATATGCAAAAATAGCCTTCAAGACAAATAACAACTTAAGTAAAAAAAATTTAAATGTGAAGATAGAAAATGAGGACACATTTGAAAAATCTGGAATTTACAAGATAAATTGCGATGATTGTGAACAATTTTACATAGGCCAAACAATAAACTTCAACCAAAGATTTAAGAACCACACATCAGCATGGAAAAAATAACAAACCAGAAAGATCCAATTTAGCCAAACACTTAATTGACAATGATCACACAATAGAAAATATAAATAAAAATATGAAAATATTAAAATTTTGTAAGAAAGGAAGAAATATGTCAGCATGGGAAGAATTATTTATATACGAAGAAAAACTTGAAAATCAACAAAGAATGATCAATGAACAAGTTAATTTTGAATCAGAAACAGTTTATTCTAGTAAAATTAAATTGAAAAATAAATTATAACATTGCAGACGACAGCAAACAATCAGCTGGAAGACGACCGCCATCTTGGTGCGATAGAATCATGGGATTGATGAAATGCATTGTGGGTAATCAATAACAGCCCACAAACTTGATCAAGCTTCAGTCGGTCCGAAGATGTCCACATAGATGTACGAAATCGATCACCATATAAATATTTGACTCAACATCTAGTCATTATAGTGTTGTGAGACGTATATGTTAATTTATATGATATATATACCAACACGTAACATGCTAATCAAGAAACTTAATAAAAAAAATAACCATTTTTTTGCCATGGAGGTTCCTGGAGAAAAGAACAATATATGTGAACAAAAGCTGCACCCGATTCATCGGAAATTTTGAAATATTGGCCTAATAATAAAGTATTTTTTTACATTCATGGAATGTGCCACATTAAGAGTATTCTAACATGGATCAATACTCTAATTATTTAGCCCCAAAGGAATTCAGGGTGCTTAAAGTTATTAACCAACCAATAGACAGTCAACTGATCCACAGAGGGAGAAGACGGGGATCACAACTTGAGAAAAGATCGTGATAAAGTCCTCTCTGTGATTAAGTAAAGGTATTTGTCAACACAATATTCAAATCTGTGTAGTTTTGATATTTACATTTAAATAATAACAGTTATAAATTTCACGTCTAAATACAGGGTGTTTCTTTTAAAACGTAACCCAATTTAAAAGTACAGAAAATGAAGTTTTAAGATAATTACAATTTCATAGGTTGGTAGCCCTGGTTTTTTTCTTCCTTGGCTATCAGCTGATTTAGACATTGTTGCATTGTTGTTCACTTTATTTGGGTTCACTTTATTAAGTTGAGGTTAGAAACATAGTTTTGAACAAAGACCAGAGAGTGTTTATTATTGAGGTATATTTACATTTTGTTTCTGTCAAAAACCTAAACAAAAATGCCATTAAAATCAGGTAAGTAGTATCAATAAATGTTAATAATAAAAAGAAACACACTGTATAATTCTGCATTTATTAACATCCCAATTCCAAGGCAGCTATGGAGTCTAAAACCTTACATGGAATAAGAACCACGTAGTACTGGTCTGATTTTCAGTTAATTGTTTAAACTAGTGTTGTTTGTTTCTATCTTTGTGGTCTGTTCCAAGATTATGAGCATGGCCTTCTCCAGTAAAGCAATTGTACAGTAATTAACTAAACAGTTAGCTTTTCATATTTCTATATAAATAAGTTAAGTGTACTGCAATACATTTGTGGTAGGCGGAATACACTTAATACAGTGTAGGGGTCTCGGCTTCAGTGGCTCTATGTAAAGTAATCCAGATTTTCTTGTGTTTAATCTATTCTTGATTTAATCTAGACAATATCACTACGAGTTTAAAGAAAAAAATCCAAAAATATCAATATAATTCAAGATAATGAAAATAATGATAATAAATGATACCACGTAACTGACACAAATTTTCTCCATTCAAGTCCCATGTGAATTGTTGAATTGAATTAAAATTAAAGAATATAAAAACCCCAAAATAAAACCGACGTATAATTAATTACATTTCTAAGGAATATACACTCGTACCATATTTAAATAAAAGTATGGACAAAATAATCTTCAAATAGCCGTTCAATTAATTAAGTAGCCAGATTTTATCAATACAACCTTCAACAACTTGAGTTGTGCCTTCCGGCCTTCGGCCTCAAGCCTCAACTGAGTGGGTTGGTAACTGAAATATTTTTAATTGTAATTTGCATCTTTACTGAACATTTAATTAAATCGTTAGAATTAAGTTTTACAAAATTGCATTTTAAATGTTTTTGCCCGTAAAAAAATGTTACAATTCAAAAGCTAATACAGTTAGGGTCATGCGAGTTATTAACATATTTTAAATTGTAATTAACATCTTTCTTGAAATTTTAATCAGAATCGTTACAGCCATTTTTGAGACAATTCCATTTTTCTGCCCATAAAAAATTTATGTTTTTTAACATACAAAAAAACTTTAATTAAAAAAAGTGAAAAAACGGCATGGAGATATTGGTTTAATACACGTACATGTAAATTTTATAAAAGTCATTCCGTCCTTTTGGTCTCCAGCGAAGTGCAAACACACACACACGGACACACTTTTCGGGACCAGGGGTCCTAATTGTAAAAAACATTTGTTTGGACGATCACAATACTTTATGCTAACGCATATGGGGGAAAGTAAAGATTATACAAAGAAATTAGAGAGAATTTGATATCAAAATACGTTTTTAAGCATCTTTCAAGTCTTATTTGTGTGCCATTATTTATTCTGTTTTTCTTGTTTACGTTTTTCTGTGTGTTTTTCAGATTTTTTTTGGAATCACATCTGACCAGTGGCGTTACATAGTTAATTAAGACCACAGTAGATGGACAAGAGAGAACCACCAACATTTTCATGAACAACAATTATAATATAATTGTTATATAAAAATTAATAAATAATTAATAAAAAAAAATATTAACCCATTTCAATTTCTTTTATTAATGACAATAACATTTGCCTTATTGTATTATGGTTGCAAGGAGTATTTAAAACACCAATATTTGATGCCCCCCTAACTGTGACCGACTGACCGATCCCGTCCTTGTAAGCAGCCCACCTGCTCGGACAATGGTGGTGATTCGGCAGCTTCCAGGTTAAGTGTTACAGAGGTCTTCTTAACCCTAACATGGTTTTTCAACTGTTTACATAAATTTAGTAAAGTTTTACATAACTTTAGTAAATTTACTAACTTCGGTAAAAAGGTACCGAAACTTAGTAAATTACTCATTTTGACCTTCAAGAAATAAAATGAAAAAAAATTAAAGAAATCGAAAGACATCAATTAATCTGATAATAGATCGTTGAATACATAGGACTAAAGAATTAATACAATAAGGTCTGAACACTGGGGATACTATTTTATCTAAAATGAAACACAATAGTTTAGTTTTTAGATAGTTTACGCCCCTATGGGTAAACTAGTACGTATACAGCTTTGGGTTACAGTCTTACTATGACCTTCCCATATTAACAAACAATTTTCAAATGTCTTCACTAAAAATAGCCGATTTCACCAATTATATAACTTCATTTACCTATGAGGTTTTAGTTTATTTTTTACTTTTTTAATTATAACAATATCAAACATAAGCGAAAAATGTATAAAAACTTAACAAATGGTATAGATTTTCCCTTTCTTGAAAAAAATGCAAAGTTTAAAAGAATTTGTTGAGTGAACTCACACAGTTTTCGCATTTAAAACTTTGAGATCAATATCCTCATATATATAATCCAAAGATGTTCTCACTCATCACAACATTTCCGGAACCACTGAACAGATTTTGATTAAATTTGGATGGGAGTTAGTTTTTGTATCATAAAGACCCAATAAAAAAGGGTTTCTTTAAAACCATTCTTAAGGGTTACAAAAGTTCCTTTTTTAAAAAAGATGACATCAAAAACAAAATGGCACAAAGCTTGTCTAGTTTGGTTTTCATTGTTAATGTAATTTCTACTGACTCTAACATTATTGAACTACTTTGCATTTACCTAAAGCAGACTTATAGGGCGTTCAAAACTTAAAAACTCTGTTATCTACGAGAGTGGCAGCAGAATTAGCTTTTATATTGATGAATTGATTTAGAGAAAAGAGCAAGCAAGCAGAGAACCTAGTGTAGCGCTCAAATACCCAAACATGTTCAAATAGACTGACCACTAGTAATATAGTAACATATAAGACCAAACTGAAAGCACATGTCTTCTGTGCGTACTTTTCACATTGCTCCCTTGTTGTCACACCTGAAGGCTTAGGTTGCTTTAATAGTTGAAACACGATTTTAGTAATTATCAAAGACTTTATACAAAATATATCCAGGAATGAAAATTTTCCTTGAATTTTAAGCGACCAAAAACAAATGATAGTTAAACGGATTAATATAGGATCAACAACTTATGCTATTAAATAATAATAAACGCTGTGTCTGGCACACATCGTGTCAATTTACAGTTGTAAAGTGGGGGGGGGGGGGGTACCTTTCAATAGCTTCACGTGAATCCAAGTCCTAACTAATCCATTATTTTAGCACCAGAAATCATGTTTCACTGTTATATATACATAGTAAAATTAATAAAGAGACGGGTGGGTAGTAATAAAAAAATATCGTTAAACAAAAAGTACTTGGAACAAAAAACATGGTTTTTTGTTAAATAACATATAATTTTGACTTTACAATAAAATTAAATTTGGAACGACCAAACTCCTTTGATAAAAGAAATAACGCCTTAAATAAATGCTTACAATAAACATAAAATAACTGTAAACGAACATTGTTATTAGAGTGTAAACATCAGTTTAGTGAATATTCAACAATATTCACTTGGTTTACGCCCTACACTAACTAACCAACTGTAAACATGAATCGATTGAATGCCCTTGAAGCTGGCTGATAACCCGGTTACATTCGGTTCAAGGGCATATTCTTTTCACGAAAAATCAGTAAAATGTGGAATTTGATGTTTTAAGATGACAATTATGACAGTTAATAAAATAGGAATTTTATATTTATTAACTAATATTTTCTTAAACAGTTTTTATTAAAATATGTAAATTACTTAAAGAATGATATTTCTAACCTCCAAGCTTCCTACTTGTATTGTTCAAGGCCTTAAGAGATCCTTTTGATTGTCTCGACTCTTGAACACAGTTCTAATCGTCACGATCATTGCAACACATATATTTGTGTATCTCAAACCCTCAAACATGTTTCCGCTTGCCACAACTCTTAAAACGTATTTCTGTTTGTCATTTATCTATTAAAATACATTTCTCATCCTGATGACCCTTGCAACAGGGTTTTGTTTATCTTAAAAATCTTACAATGTTTGGCCACGAATTTAGAAATACATTTATGTTTATCATCTCTCTTAAAACACATTTCTTTGTGTCATTTCCCTCAGAATACGATTCAGAATGCCTTAAACACATGTTTGATTATCAAAACTCCTGAAACTCAAATTATGTTGTCTTAGACCCAAAAGACGTTCTCTTTATCACCTCTGAAAACACATTTACGGTCATTTTGACCCTTATTGTTCCTAGAATACGTTAATCATATTTAAATATATTTATTGTTTGTAAATACAATTGATCCAAACAGCTTCTTCATTACGATTTTAGCTTATGCTATTTGGGAGAAAAGCTATGTAAATATATTTACAATTCTTAGTACAATCGATTATTTAACATGTATATTTATAAGTAAACAGCATAATAAACTATGTAAAATTAGGTAAACAAATTTATTTTTACTTTTTAACTTCATTAATCCTAAACTTTATTAACTTGCATTCACCCCTAGAGAAATTTCTAAATTAATTGTAATCGCTACCAGAACACGTTTTTGATCAAACTGGTCCAAGGTTAAGCAACTTGAAGATTATTGGCTTTTATTTAACCATGCCAAATTGAAATTGACAGTTATTTTGTTTCTATTTGAAATGTTTGTACTATTTTACGTAGCTTTAATTTTCATAGTAATTAACTCGTTGCCCTTCCTGTAATACTTTAATGTAACTTGGATACTAAGCAGTTTGTACATTAAGTGATTATCTGCTATATATATATATATATACTAGCTGACCCGGCGAACTTCGTATCGCCTAAGTTATAGGTTTCCCCTAAGACAGACCGATTGAAAGAACATCATGTTGTATGTGTATTGAATTTATTAAACATTAGTCGTTGTTAATTTAGTTGTAGTGAATATTTTGGTAGTCAAAAAGATAGAGTAAGTGTTTGGGGATGTTGATTTATGATTGAAAGGTAATTTAGCAAATTTAATCATGCCGAACTGTACAAAATAATAAAATATCAAAATATAATTTTCAAATAATAATTGCAATTCAAATAATTATCAAAATTTAATATAAACAACAAATTAAGACAATGAAAAATAAACATTTTCAGTTTCTTAGTGCAATGGAGTGTACGATATTTTTAGTGAGTCCATCTTTAGCAAAAACAAACAAACTGGATGGTTTGCCCACTCGAGAACACGCCACGTATAATTGGCCGTGTGAAAAACACGGTGTGGCCAAATCTAATCCGCAAACCGACAATGTTTGCCCTTGGGACTTATTGATTGTCATTGAAAATGCCAATTTGATTGGAAATTGAACCCGTTTGAATTCAATTGGCACATCTGTTGGAATAATAGGGATTCGTGGCAGTAATACATCTTCCCCTTGGAACTTGCCATTCAAAATGGTTGCTTCGACAACATTTTTCATTAATGTTTTAATAACTAATCTTGTGCCATTACACAGCTTTGGTGGGTTTAAATTGCGAAGCAAAATAACTGGAGATCCAACCTTTAGTTGTAAAAGGTGCGGTGGCATGCCTGGCAAATCTAATGAGTTCAAAAATTCGGAGGGATAATTTACAGCTTCGTTGGCATCGCAAACAGTATCAATAGATTTGTATGACACCAAATCCCCTGGCAACAACTGTTGTATGTTGAAATTCATATCGTTAACGTCCACATTTTTAGATGCCAGAATTGCTCTTTCTGCTAGCCACTCATGGTTCATGTATTGTGTTTGTATATTGGGAAATATATTTTCAATTAGAGCAATTTGTGATTACCGACGGTGCAGAAATTGGCCGGCAATTTAATGAATTGAGTATTTTCATGTAGATCTACTTTTCCATTGCCAATATCTAGCAGTTGTTTTGAGAAGTTTTCAGCGGATGGATCTTGAAGCAGTAATACGCGCATATTTACTTTCAGATGTTATATTTCAACATTACGCCACAGTGTTGATGATTTCAAGCAAGCATTAATCTCATCAGCGTATGTTGAACGTGGAATTACGGGAAGTGTTTGTCTTAAATCACCTGACAGGAGTAACAGAGTGCCTCCAAATAGTTTGTCGTTGTTTTTTATGTCTTTTAAAGTTCTGTTTAACGCCTCAAGTGAGTGTTTATGTGCCATAGTGCACTCATCCCAGATAATAATTTTACAATGTTTTAATACTGTGGACATTGATGATTGTTTTTTTATGTTGCACACTGCGTCTGGATTGTTTTGAATATTTAATGGCAGCTTAAATGCTGAATGAGCTGTTCTGCCTCCATCCAATAACGTAGCTGCAATGCCAGATGAAGCTACGGCCAATGCAATACCATTAGTTGATCGTACTTTGGAGAGAATTAGTGAAATTAAGAATGTTTTTCCAGTCCCATCTGGAGCATCCAAAAAAAAGAATCCACCTTGTTCTGCCGAAACTGCTGTCATAATACGGTCGTAAATGCTTCTTTGTTCTTGATTAAGTAGTGGGACATTGAGATTAACAATCGCTTCCATCTCTCTAGTATTGTATTGTAGTTCACGATTCATCTCATTGTTCATTAAATCATGTGCACATCGATTTGGCGAATGCATACCGAAATGGCTGAGTGGTAAATTGGAAATCACAAAGCAAAGATCCTCGATAGCAATAAGTGCTTCATTGTACATAGCGTCACTGAATTGTATTGTTAGATCGTTGTACCGTGTACGATGCCGATGCAATATATCTTCAGTCATTGAATCTTTGTGATAATCCCACAACGTTTCAGCTCGGGCTGGGAAACATGTAGTCAACACTATAGCAAATAGTAGCCGAATTTGTATTGCTGTACAGTTCAATGCTGCTTCCGTAAGCATATAGTCCCACTGGTTGTCATCTTCCAGCAAGCCTAGCGCAAGACATGCATCTTTATAAGTTGCACACTGTTGTCCATTAATTGTACGTATATCTTGAAATGATAATGGGCCGGTTACATTAACCAACAATAGTCGCAAATAAAAACACTCAGTCTGCCTTGGATTGACTGTGATACTCGCCCCAAGGTGTTTGATTTGAATAAACCGGGGTATCCATCAACTGGGGTGCCTTGCTTGCGGGGTATCCATGTTTTTGTTTGATTCCATGTGAAATAGTGTGGTACTTCTGAATAGAGTAGTGTTCTTGCAAAAGCACCAATAGCATCAGCACGATTACACAATAGAAAAAACTCTGTGAGAGTAGTTTTCGGTGGATTCATTGCACAATCGATCGCTGTTTCGTTTGTGAAAAATACACGCTGGCCGTTTTCAAGATGGACGGCTAAATGAATGACTGCTGGATCCCTTTCATGAATTTGGAAACCAAAGATATGCCAAACAGCTTCATTAGAGCTGATATACCGGCCAATTTGGTAGAGAGTTATTTCATCAGTGTTATTTACTGGAGGAGCAGTCGCATTGGTATTTTCAATACTAAACACAGCCATATCACTTCCTTTATTTACATACTTGCAAATGTATTTTATGCTCTTTACCGAACTGCAGAACTCAACATTAATATGAGCATTGTATGTTTTACACAGCAGAAGTGAATATGGGACCACCCAACGATTGTCAATGTCAATTTCTGCTCTGTTCACATATTTTGAAAATGATTGCCCTCCATTTTCAGTATTTCTTCGACGATATAATGGATATCCGTCGACATTTGTAATTGTCTCGTTATTGAAATTTTTTGGAAAACTCTTTATACATTTTCCATCAGCCATGCAAGGCGAAGAACGATTCAGGTCACCGCATGGGCCATGAATCATGTTAGTTGTCACAATATCAAACAGTAATTGATCTGTTGACCGATCTGGAATTTCTGCAGAAATTATACTATCTATTTCTTCAGGACGTATTTTGTCGATTAGCCAAACCAAAATGTGGGCATGAGGTAATCCTCGTTTCTGCCATTCTACCGAATACATCCAGCAACGTGTAGGGCCGAATACGTGTAACTTTGTAATGAAACTCATTAAAGACTTTAACTTTTGTTTAAAGACATGGGCTGTAATGTCATGGCGATGTATTGCATTTTGTCCTGGCAATAATAAATTTGTAATCTCAGGCCATTTCGGATTACATGTAAAAGTTATAAATAAACATGGTCGTCCGTATTCGCGGACGAAAGTCATAGCATCCTGGATATATTCTTGCATGTGACGTGGACTTCCTATATACGTTGATGGTAGAATGACGGAGTTACCAATTTCGGCTGTGTCGGCGTTGTTCACAATAGCGTCTCTCAAGTGAATATATTCTTCAGCACGCAGCTTCTTTTGATTAAATCGTAAGTATCGTAGTCGTTCGTTTTCTATTTTCACGTACATGTCGACCATGAATTGTTGGCAAAGTTCACGGCACCGTAGAATGACGTTGTCATGATCGCGTCTAATCATCAGATGATACGCATAAAAATCTTTCGAGCTAACTTTCTTGTTTGTTTCGGCTCCTGTAGCGGGATCTTTTTGTTTAATATCTATGTAATATCCGTCTTGTCCCTTATAAAACATTAGTGGATATTGTAGAGCGTCGTATGAACGGTGTGTATCAGCAATGAACTCAAGATTGTTATTTCTTTTGCGAATAACAATTTCACGCTTAGCTGTACGGTCGCCAACCATAATTCCAGCAACGTCGTCAACAACAGGTGCATTGAATCTACGAATGTGCTCTCCAGATGGTGTTTTATCAGGATTGATGATAATTGCGTGATTGTCGCTTTGCAATTTGTGCATGTGTGATTTGAACAATTTCAACAATTCATTGTGCTCATTCAATAAATCGTCCAGCTCGCCGAGAATACGTCTGGCAAATTGTGAATTAAGGTTATTGTATTTTAAACGTGCATCCACGCGATTGGCTAGCGCGCTTTCGGTGTCCTCGCCACCCATAAAGTAAATTTGTAAAAATTTATGTGGTTCATTTGGCATAGGAAGCAATGAGCCTACTTTGTGGTAAATTTGGCCTTTGATTTTGAACGTTGTATTAAATTGTTGACCATTTGCAGCATTATTGTTAACTATTTCTGTTGCTCCGAACGATGTCATTTGAAAACATGAATTGAATGTTCTAATTGATTTCGGGAACATGTTAGAATCAGGATGCGTACCATTAAGTAAACCTTTCAATGGTTCAGGTGGTGATTCAATTACTGGTAGTTGCACTTTACCTGTGGCGCAACACATCCCGGCTGGCTCATTTTTGAATTTAAGCGCCTTACAATTCGCACATTCATTGTCCATATCACCAATCGCCACTTTGGAATGATCAAAATATTTACCGTCGGGTTCATACTCAAATGCTAGACGACGGAATGTATGCGATATAAAAGCTCGATGCACTTGTTGTCGTCGTATGTCATTTTCTCTGCGTGCTTCAACTACGTATCGACGCGCTTGTCTTTGTTGTAGTCGTCTTTCTTCATTTCTTTCAGCGCGATCATCTTGTGACTGTGATGCGCGCAATTGCGACATGTTCACGCGCACAACTTCATTTTCCTGTTGAATTTGGACGTCTGTCCTTTGGGCTCTTAGATTTCGCCTTTGTATAGCTCCAGCCGTTCGACGGCCCAAATTTGACCCTCTTCGCCTTGCTGGCATTGTTCACTGTAAAAACACAGATTAAACTAAAATACTTAACCATAAATTTCAAAATTAGTGAACCACTAACTACATTACAAAACCTGAATAATAACTTCTTAGCAATATAATAACAGCTGTCTTTGTTTTGTTTATAAATATTAAATTACAAATAATAAAAACATGTGATTTAACTTGACATCCAAATGCTCTGTAGAGCCCAAACTCCGAGAATATAGTATTATATGCAGTGTGTTCGGAATTCGTCCGCCATATTGAAACGGATAAGAATTTCGAAACGGGAAATAGTTTACGTCCGATTCGCATACCTACAGAATTTACACACCAAATTTCATAACGATCGGTGAAGTCGTTCCGGAGGAGTTTGCAGACGAACACTGTGACACGAGAATTTTATATATTAGATATATTACTAATGGCATCATACGTTTCATATAATTTCCAATACATATTTACATATTTTGTTGTTGCATAGTTTTATTCATGGTTACATTTTATTGAATAGACTTTAATACCTAAAATTTTGTTTTTGGTTATGATATTTATTATTATATTGCCTAATATGAATTTAGTCTCTCTGATTATAAAATAAAACTGCAGAACTACCATAACAACATACAGAGAGCATACAGAGAATTTTTGTTTCTAAGAAAAAAACAGATTATTAATTAAGTTTTAAAGATAAAACATATACCTAATTATGGGTGACAGATTTTTACAAGCCATTTATAAAAACTAGTTAATTTAATCCTTATTTATAATTGTTTAAAAATAAAAACCTTAAATTACCAACTAATGAGCTAAATATAGCAAAACTTCTTATTGTTGTTAGTATTATTTATATTTAGACGTATGATATAATGCTTATAATACTGGGAAAATAAAATATAAAAAGTGTACCTTGTTAAACATTAATAATTATTAAAAGAACCGATAATTAGTGAAGAAGAAGATAGACGGATTAGGTAGTAGCTAGGGAAACAACAGGTAAGTAATTCACTAGTCTTGAAGATTAATTGTGCGATAAACTTCAAGTGGAATTGGAATGCAATTATAACTGTCCAAATCTTTTCTTCGTATTAAATCATCTTCAGTTACAGAACTTTTTGGTAAAAAGCAACGTAAATATTTATTTGGTATTAAAGATCAAGAAAAACAAATCCCTTGATGTGTAGGCCTAAGATTTAAGTAGATTTTTTAAATATAAACTATGGCTATAAATATTTTTGATAATTTTAAAATAATAATAATATTCATTATTATGAATATTATATGATTAATATATTAAACATATAATAAAATAGTCAGATACCATGTGCATTCCATATTCAAACCTTAAATTATTTTTCAATACTAATAAATTCCATTGATTATTTATAACGAAACGACGCTGAAAAGAAAATTCTGAATATATGTTAAAGAAAGTAAAGGACAAATCGGGTAAAAATTTTTTAACAGGAACTCAATATCCTACTCCATTTGACATCCCTCCGAGCCTCTAAAGTATTTCATATTTATTATATGCTGTCAATGGACAGAAAATTTGATCTATGTGATGATTATATATTTAAGAAATATCTATCATCATTTAACTCTAGAGAATTTTAAGAAATGTAACAATTGAAAAATGCTGTTTGGTGATTTTACGCTTTCATTTGTTATAATAAATCCTTTCAGTCTACATACATCTACACACATATGATTAAAACACAAGTGTTGTTTCTGTCACCATATACATTAATTTCCATCTTACATATTTATTTAATTGGTTTATATTCATAACATTATTAAATTGAAACGAACTTTAGTTAATATCAATTCTGTAGTTATATAATCATTACAGGATTTAAGCACAAAACAAGTATATAAATTATTCAAGTAAAACTTCAAAACATTAAAGTGTACTGTTAATCTGAAAGTGCATGTATAGAATTTATAAATTTAATTTAAGTGTTTTGGTTTTTAATAAACCAAATGTGAGAATTGTGGAAAATTATTATTATTGTTCTTAAACATTTGGCTTCATCCATGTAAAAATATTACGCAAGATAATTGGACTCTCAGGTTTGTCAATAAACCGCTTACAAAGCTGCACTCGGGGATGATAATCACGAGGTAACAGCGAGGGAACTCGTTGTACTTGGTAAAGATGAAATTGTTGTTCATGTAACAAAGTACAGACTGTTGCATTACTAACATTAAATTACAAGCCACAGTTCTCTAGTATTTTTGTTGGGATGGTCTAATATGACATCCAATGAGGATTAGTCCAATTAAGGGGTTCTTACTGAAACTGGTCGGCCTAAGTTACGTCTTATTTGGTGACTAAACCTTCCTGTCTCTGTTAGTCGTTGATGGACTTTAGTAAAATTTCTATGACAAGGTACCACACGATTCAGAAAATGTTCCTGCTACAGTCATCTAGCTTGAGTACTACTACCATGAGCCAAGCCGTACATAAAATGCATGTCTGTCATTTCTGAATTGGTAAAAATGTACATTATGTTATCCGTTATTATATGTTGTTGAAAGAAAACAATTACACGAATAAAAGAGAAATATGTTATAAATAACTTAATTAAAAACACGAAATAATTTGAACTAACAATACACTTTACGAAAACGCTCTCAAAAACGTATACATGACAGAGTTGTTTTTGTTACTATTGAATAATTCCAATAACGGAAATCAAACATATTAGTAATATGTTTGATTTCCGTTTACTATTATATGTTATTAATAGTATAAATAAACAACTTTCACATGAATTGCAACATTGATATGAAATCAGATCTTCAAATTACACTTATTGTCCAAACAGCACTAGCATTTGTTTAATACTGTAAATAATTTTTTTAAAATTTTTTGGCAACACTAAGCTGTTTTTATTAGGCTTTTTGTTAACAAAGACTGTGAGTCTATAATAATAAATACAAAAGAAAAACATTCAAAAATTTTGGAAAATTAGTCATATTTGAGATATTTTAGTTAGAAAAATTCTACGTATTTGAAAAATGTATAGATATATTTTTATATATAAAACAATATATCTAATATACAGTAGTACAATTATGAAGTTTCACAAATTTACCTTCATTGTTTCTAAACTTATGAATTTATATGTTAAAAACGCATAGATAGATAAATGGAAAACTAAAGGATTTAGGACATACTTTATTATGAAGTATTTTGCAAATTGTTTTGTGTACAATATCATCTCAAATTATTAAAACATTTTTATTGAACACCCTCTATACTATTGAAAAGACATATTTACCTGTTTATTATACGTTTAGGTAAACTTAATTTAATACAACGTCAACTAAATGAAAATTAGTTTTATAATTTACTGTGCATAGTATTAATTTTAATATTTTTAATTTCCTCTAGAAAAGCAAAAATGTTAAAATTTATTTTAGCTGACTGCTTTTAATACATTTATTATGATGGGGAAATCGTTTAGTTTCTACTCCATTCCATTCACTTTATGTTTTATTAGCATATTACATTTAATTCGTATGTGAAAATCTGCAACTGAATAAAACAGAATATTCAACGCTTAAATTATTTGATTATTGTCTTGAGTAAACTACCCGAACCATATTCAATATTTCTTACTCTTGTCTAAATATATTAACATTGCCTTTAAGGTAGTATGTTTTCATTGAAAATCAAATAAATTTAACTTAGTTCTAATATAATATACTTCGTTATAAAACTATATTAAGTAAAATTAAGTAGAAAACGTGCACTGTTCATACATTTAAAAAAGACTGCATGAAAAGACATCACAAATTGAGGATCTTTGCAATTGTCATTAATCATATGATGAGGCTTAGACTGGGTAGTTGAACTTCCACCCTTTATTTACTCTAACCTAAATATAGTTTTCACAGTCATTCTTATTATAAAATAAACACAATAACATTTGTAATAATTTAGGAGCTATTTACAAATCTGACGTTGTTAATAAAACAATAAAATCTATAACTTTTCAAAAATAAAATTTATATGAGTTAGTTATTAATTAAATGTTTGTATGATTAAGTGTATAAATATTCTAAATAAACAGAAGGTTTACACTAGTTCGTTGTCTATAATTATTTACAGCATTTGTTACGTGACATATGAATAATAATATTAAAAATTAGATGCAACTAATATAAGAGCGAAAAAGTTAACTTTTGTTTATATATTCACTTGTATTAAAATAATCTTGATTGTCTTTAATTAGTAAAAACGTATTAAACATACAATATATAAAATAGTAAATTAATATAAAATGCATTTAAATAATATATAACATTATCACAACAAGAATGTATTTTGATAATTTGAACAAATATATTGTAATTGATGGAGTTTCTTCTATATTTTAGTATCACTATTATAATATTGAAGTATAAGTAATAGTAAACTTTGTATGTATATACATATATTAATTATTTACTTAAGTTGTTTTTTTATTAGTTACGCACATTTTAAAAATATCTTGTACTCATTATCGATAGCTTAATATCGAATTATAATAACATTTTACGTCAGAATATAAAAGTAGAGGTTATTTTTATATTAAATAGTTCATTTGAATCGCAATTTTAATTAAAATTTTTCTGAAACACAACTTTTCAAGGGTAAGGTTATTACATTTGATTCAATTTTTACATTTGTAATTTTCGTAATTTTTAGTTTTATAGGATAAAAAAACTTAGTTTTAAAATATAAAATACGTCTTAAAATAGTCATTCAGTTTATCCCTTTCCATCAAGTCACTTTAAGCTGTATAAAACAGCTGTCTTATAATCTATTACAAGTGGAATACATAACCACAGAATTCTACACATATAGCCCACAGATATACACATATACACACGTTACCGCATTTAACTGCAACCCTTTCTTTTAACTAGGTGAGCTGAACAAGACGTGTGTGTGTGTGTGTGTGTGTGTGTGTGTGTGTGTGTGTGTGTGTGTGTGTGTGTGTGTGTGTGTGTGTGTGTGTGTGTGTGTGTGTTTGTACGTGTGTGTGTGTGTGTGTGTGTGTGTGTGTGTGTGTGTGTGTGTGTGTGTGTGTGTGTGTGTGTGTGTGTGTGTGTGTGTGTGTGTGTGTGCGTGCGTGCGTGCGTGCGTGTGTGTGTGTGTGTGTGTGTGTGTGTGTGTGTGTGTGTGTGTGTGTGTGTGTGTGTGTGTGTGTGTGTGTGTGTGTGTGTGTGTGTGTGTGTGTGTGTGTGTGTGTTTGTACGTGTGTGTGTGTGTGTGTGTGTGTGTGTGTGTGTGTGTGTGTTTGTACGTGTGTGTGTGTGTGTGTGTGTGTGTGTGTGTGTGTGTGTGTGTGTGTGTGTGTGTGTGTGTGTGTGTGTGTGTGTGTGTGTGTGTGTGTGTGTGTGTGCGTGCGTGCGTGCGTGCGTGCGTGTGTGTGTGTGTGTGTGTGTGTGTGTGTGTGTGTGTGTGTGTGTGTGTGTGTGTGTGTGTGTGTGTGTGTGTGTGTGTGTGTGTGTGTTGTGTGTGTGTGTGTGTGTGTGTGTGTGTGTGTGTGTGTGTGTGTGTGTGTGTGTGTGTGTGTGTGTGTGTGTGTGTGTGTGTGTGTACGTGTGTGTGTGTGTGTGTGTGTGTGTGTGTGTGTGTGTACGTGTGTGTGTGTGTGTGTGTGTGTGTGTGTGTGTGTGTGTGTGTGTGTGTGTGTGTGTGTGTGTGTGTGTGTGTGTGTGTGTGTGTGTGTGTGTGTGTGTGTGTGTGTGTGTGTGTGTGTGTGTGTGTGTGTGTGTGTGTTTACTGAGACCAATCTGGCAACGCCGCCCAGTCAACAGCGTGTCGACGAGATTTAAAGTGGACAGTTCAGACGCTGCGATAAGTCTATCAACTCTCATTAGCAAGGAGTTGAGCTATCTGGGTATAGTTAGTTATCTGTTACATAAAGTTCCTCTATAACAAAATACAATGAAGTATATGTTATACTACTAAGTATCATCAAAACATTCAATCATTAGTTAAATTAATTAAAACCATACTACAATGATGATAATTTGTTATAATGTTTATTATAAGAACGTTTGTTGCATTTGTATTTCATGTACAAGAAATGCATGACCCTTATTGTTATTAAAATATTTATTGTACGATGAAGACGTGTAAATCGTATTTCAAATGATATTATGCAATTTTGCTTTAATAATAAAGGATTATTAAATGATTGTTCTAGGAACCATAATATTAACTTATTATTGCCATACAATTACTAATACATTTTCACATATATAAATTGGTTTAGGAGAACTATTAAATCAGTGGTTATATTAAATCTCATTACCAAATAATATAGCTAATATTATAAAGGATTTAAGGAATAAAATTTATTTTGGGAGTTCATTCTTACAAATGAACGAAATATCTACATCATAGTCGTCGTCATTATCTACGATCGTGCATCAACGTTTTTAATACTACCCGCTACCTTATTTAGTAACATTTCATGAACTTATAAATTTAACTATACAGGGTGTAACAAAACTCTCTACACAAACTTTAGGATATTGTTCCTTGAGTAAAATGAAGCAAAAAAGATATTACAACAAATGGTATATCTCATTCCGTTTACTGTCTGTATATCAATATGTGTTTTTTACTATTTAAAATGTTTAAAACCAAATTACAAAGAAACTAATCGTTTTAAGAAAAAATACCAAGATAGATAATTGTTAGTGATTTTAATAAGAATTAAAACGACACCTTATTTTTTTAAATGAAACAATAAACAACAAAACTAGAATGATTTTTTTTAAAACTGTACAGCCTTACTTGCACGTGTGGAATAACTTGAACTTGCTGGACACAACTTTGAGCAGTTGCTGTAATGTGGGATTTATTAAGTTAAAAAATGTAATCCTTTTATTAATAGTTGAATAATAAATACTCATTTTCATAATCTGTCAAAATGTAGTTTTATTTTAAATATTTAAAACGTACTACATTTATAGTTTTACTACGTTATTATAAGCCGACGGCCCATTAATAATGAATTCCATTGTTGCTCTATGGGTCTATTCTATACTTTACAGTGTCATACAACTATCGTAGTAAATTTGTTATTTATTATTTGATTTTCACAAATAAGGCGTCGTTTTAATCCTTATTAAAAGCACTATCAATACCTATATTGATATTTTTTCATAAAACCACTAGATTTTTTTTGTCCAACACGTGCAATTGAGGCTGTCCAGTTTTACAAAAAAATCGTTGTAGTTTTGTTGTTTATTGTTTCATTAAAAAAATAAGGTGTCGTTTTAATTCTTATTAAAAGCACTAACAATTATCTATCTTGGTATTTTTTTGTAAAACGATTAGTTTCTTTGTAATTTGGTTTTAAACATTTTAAATAGTAAAAAACACATATTGATATACAGACAGTAAACGGAATGAGATAGACCATTTGTTGTATTATGTTTTTTTGCTTCATTTCACCCAAGGAACAATATCCTAAAGTTTGTGTAGAGATTTTTGTTACACCCTGTATAAAATATAAAAAGCTGGTGTATTAAATTTGTGTTTGTAGAAATAAAAAGTGCAGACATTAGCTAGACAATTTAATGTTTTCGTTGTCTGTATTACCTTACAATTTCGGATGTTTAGTAAAACGATTTTCAACGATAGACTATAAAGTACATTGCTCTTTAAGTTATGATACTTAATTTATTTTGTATATAATGAGCTATAAAGCCATATTTTGGTGATGTATGATTTATTTTCGTTTATATTGGATACTTAAATTAATACACTCAAAACACTATAATCTATCTAAGTTTGTATTTTTTGTTCTATTTTGTTATAACTCTAAGTACTATTAAATAAATGTCCAGCTAACTAAACTTATTTAATTTCCAACACCACTGAATGATGGTTTTCAGTATCGAGACACAAACGTCATCAGACCCACTGATCGTTTGTATGATTTATGGAATATTTTGACATTGTCCTTGCTGGAAATAATTCCTTCAGAAGATCAGGAATTTCAACGTAATATTGTTGGTCGTGAAATTCGATAACAAATGGTGCTTTTATCTTTACCTTACAATATTCATTTACAGCTTTTTGTTTTGCATGTAGTATTATATTTTAACTGAGATTTTAATTTTTTAACAATGATTATAGATTTTTGAAACATAATAAAAACAGAGTTTTATACAATATATCATTGTTTGTCTTAATTTAACCTTTAAAAAATTGCATTAACAATAACTTAAGCTTCCTTCAAAATGTTACGTGATGATGAAGAAACGTTGTGTTATGTGCAAAACAAAGCAAATTATTTAATTCCGTAAATTATTTTTGTAAAAAGAAAACAATTATCAGGGTCTTTTCATCCTAAATCTCAAACCTCTTATATGAATATATAAGAAGTTTATATCTGATTTATGATAGCACATATTTTTCATAACACAAGTAGCAATTTCTAAAAGCAAGATATATGACATCGTTAGGCCCCAGTCCCTCTTGTTGCTCTTAAATTATGAAGTATCATTTAGTTGAGAACTTAGTTCATACTTAGGTCATACAACAGGACCATTATTTTTATCAAAAACACTACTAAGATTGTTTTCTTTTTAATAAATGACGTAAAGATAGCTTATTTCTAAGTAGGAAATAAAAATTTTTCAATAAATATAAAAATTAATTAATCATACGAATTTAATCTGAGAAATCTTTTCAAAAGCTTAAATTATAAAAAGACTAAATAATATATTTCCTCATATAAGTTTCTTCTGAATAAATATATAATGCATGTTTTCCTAGGGAAATTAAAAAATTTTTTATAGATAAGCATTAAATTGAATTGAATTGTAGCGTAATTAACTCGTTTTTACTAGATATTTGTTAATTTATCTTCATTTTTTAAATTTATATTTAAAAAAAAAATATATATAACATATCAAGAAAACAAATATTTCAGAAACATATTTAAATTAACTACAACAACTATTTTAATTTTATGCGATTAGAAAAAGTGGGGGCGAATAAACTTACTAGCCATGTATCATAAATGTTTGTTTTATGATACATATGACATGTATCATAGAACAAATAACAAAACATGTTTGTTTTTTTCAGCATATGAATGGCCTACAGATCATTATTTATATATCTGCGATGTCTGTCAGATATTCTACATTCCATAATCATGTTTTGTGGTAATAGTTAACTATGTTTTATCACGCAACGGTGCTGCACGATCACTTTGAGAAAATACTTAACAATTCGATTACAGAGTAACATTTTTGAAACTATTTTTCTAGCATAGAAGAAATGGCATTAAGGTAAATATGCTTAATTCAGTAGTTTTACTATGAAAATTAATGGAAATATTTCATTTATACCAACAATATTCATTATATACTGCAAAAATGTTTAAAAATCAGAGGTTAGTTGACTATTGGGAATATCATCTGATTGTTTTATAAATTATAACCTATTTAAATTGACTATGTTTTTTATTATATTTTTCTCATAACATCATTCTTTATAATTTTATACAAACATTCCAAATTACATAATGTTAAATATATTGCAAATTTTTTGTAAGAATAAACAAAAGTATCCCAATGAATTAATCAGAAACGTTTTTGCAGGTGACCTCTATCTAGCCAACATTTAGGAGACATTCCAAGGAACCACATTTGTCATTGTCTCCTTCTTTGAGTGGTAAGCCAACACTTAAAGACATTATTGAAATAATTCATGGTCTGTGCAAACAATATCTTGCAATTTATCGGACCTTTGACGTTTTATTTATTTATTTAACAAATATTATTGTAAGTAGGTGCCTAATTAGATATTATTATATATATTGATAAATTAATTAAATACTTTAAAATTAATAATAAAAAATTTAAGGTTACAAATCATAAAATTAACTATAAAATTAATCGTTGTTTAACTACTTAAAATACATAATTCACTTTTAATTATCCCTGTGGAATTTGTACCGATAGTCACAATGATAAAAACTCACTTCATTTATACTTGATAAAGTGGGCAAGAATATATGAGTTTCAATGTAAATATAAATGTAACTAGAATCATTTGTGTGGACTGACGATTGACTGCTACTGGGAATGCGATAAAGGTTCGACATTAAAAACAATATTCAACCACCTCCATTATGCTATATGTTTATCATTTTAGTACCACATTTCTTCAGATATTTGAGCTACTGAAATGGAGCTGCATTAAGAGAATTTATAAATGTGATATATTGGCTCACCTTCACCCAAAATACTGAACTGGAAAACACTAAATGTATGGACCAAAACATGACCTTGACACTATTAGTATATAATTAATTATGTATATAAATACTTTAGATGGATAGATATATAGATAGATAGAGATAGATAGCTAGATATATATATATATATATATATATATATATATATATATATATATATATATATATATATAATATATATATATATATATATAGAGAGAGAGAGAGAGAGAGAGAGAGAGAAGAGAGAGAGAGAGAGAGAGAGAGAGAGAGAGAGAGAGAGAGAGAGAGAGAGAGAGAGAGACTTAAAAATTGAAAAGATTTTTAAGACCTCCTTCATGGCCCAATTCCTGGAAAACTTAAAAAAACATGTAAAATATGTAGACATTTTTAATATGGGGACATATACATAACTAAAAAGTTTCATCACTAGTCTTTGAATAGTTTAAAAAAATAAAAAATACTGTCCATACTTTTGAACAACCCTGTACATAAGTCGTGGATAAAATTCCTGATAAATATTGGCACCCCAACTCGTTAAGTACGCATAGGAGGGATCATCTATTTAAATAGGTTGTAACGGTTACACTGAACAGGTGTGGTACGCGTTGTATTTTTATTGCTAAACAGATCAATAATAATAATATATATATATATATAAAATATTACCCAAATATATTTTAAAGTGCACTTTAGATGAATTCACTTGATGTATACCTGCTTTAAATATCATTTTGTTGTGGATCAACAAGTCATCTCCTAGTGGATGGACAGTGAAAATAAAATAACTTGTATCTAAAAGAACTCGTGAAGAAATGGCAAGAGCACCAATTGAACATTCCCCACGACACTAGGCACTCAAACGTATGGTTTCGCTTGACATTTGTAACCAGCGTGTCAAAGAATGCCTTCTGCACAACTCAAATTGAATACTAAAGAATTATTTTAGATGGATTGAAACATTCTGATGAGGAACCAGCCTTATCCTCCTGATCGTAGCTCCCTTAAACATTTTCGAAATCCTACTTACCCAGCCACTCTCATACATATAGTAGTATGAACCCAACCACACACTCATAACGTACAGTGGCATGGAGTCATCAGCCCACTTAAAAACCTACATTGCTATTAACCTACACCTCACCATTACACGTAAAGTGCTACAGATCTTCGTGTTCTAAAACAACGATAATTTGTTTTAATATAACATAGTTATTCCTATCGATGATTAGTAATATAAAAAACAAATTTCTTGTGCACAAATTGTTAAATTGCAGGTTGTGCTATTTACAAATTAGGTCAAATGAAGACAGGTCTGTGTTTGCCCGAACTTGGTTTGTTTTGTCCCAGGTGCTCGTGTTGTACACTAATCACCAATTTAAATTACGTTTAACCACTTTGACTGATATAAACACAAACACGATCAATCACAGGACGTGTCAAGTTGTACACAAATGGTTAAGTTAACAGATTGTTGTCCTAACTAAGTTATATTTAAGAAAATTAAAGTATTCTGAGTCTGAATAAAATGTATGTCAATATTATAAAGCAATAAATATATGGGCTTTGATTTTTGGCGTGTAACGAGATCTTCTGTCATATTATTTAAATTGATAATAAAAAATAAGCATGGTTTTGATTATTGTTTTTTTTTTCTTTTTTTTTTTTTTTGACGTAGGAAACTATTGTAGTTATGTTTATGTAATATTTTTTAGACTTAAAATTACAACGAAAGTATTTGACCAAAGCCACAATATATAACAATGTAATTTGTATTAAGGCTGGGTTGTTTTTTGTGTTATTTTATTTAGTTTTTTATATTGAGTGCGTATTTATTCCACTGATATATAATATAGATAAATATTTACTTTACCATTGTTTAACATCCATTAGAATGTTTTGCTAAATCCATAAAACATAAAATGTTTAAAAAAATCAAATTTTTATTATTGTTAAGTATGTTTAAATATTTCCTTTGAAAAAAATATCATTATCTTATTATAATTATATAAAATCTTATATATCCGAATACTGAATCAGCTTCGTCAGATCCATATACCACTTTGCATTCTGTTCTTCTCAACGATTCTCCTACCTATATGTACGAGCGTTTCTCTTTTATTTCAGAAATTAGTACTAGGAGCACTCGGCGCAGATCTTCGTTGTTGCCAAATGCCACTCGTAGATCTTCTGTACATAACAAATCCTTTACTATAACCGCTTGCCGACTGTGGAACAATCTACATTATCACTCCAGACGCATCGGCCGGTGTGCGTTTTCGGCCTTGCACTCATGGCATCGTGGTGCTAAACTAACGGTGCGGTATGAAAAATGATGTATGTATGAACAAGTTTAGTTATTTTTTTATTTTTATTTATATAAATACACTGTTTGAAATATTGTTATATTTATAGGTATATTTTTTTCACATAATAATTTTATTATTTTAAATTGTCCAACTGTTTCTTTACATATTTATTTATCTACTAATGTACATACTTTTATATGTTCATTTTAAAATTTGAGGTTTTTTTATTAGTTGACCATGTGTAAATTTAAATTAATATGTAATTTTAATAATAGTCAGGTGTAAGAGAGAACTATGTAGTCAGTCATAGCTTTGCCAATTGTACTTATATACAATAAATGCAATTTTCATTTTATATTATTTAAGTTTATAGCCTAAATTAATTTATTCCCAATTGACGTTGTCACATATATATATATATATATATATATATATATATATATATATATATATATATATATGTAGACAACGTTGCTGTATTCTGAGTTAGATTTTATACTGCCAAAACAATATCCTGTGACCTCGATTGGAGGGTTTCAACGTTAGCTCAAGAAGGATGTCCAGCAATATGGAGTGTGGCTGTTCCTTGGATGGATGACCTTTAACGTAATACACTTAACTAACACACATAGTTTTATAACCGAGCAAAAGTCCTATATCAAGATATTCAAAATGTTACTGGTATGTATTTCTTAAAAACAATTAATTATACATGGCAAAACAGTTAGTCAAAAACATCCATTGAAAAAACCAAAAATACAATCATAAAACTTCCAACTGGAAAACAAAATAATTGCTTAACTCATAACTAAGATCCTTAAATACTTGGTTTCTTTAAAATATTTCATTTATATTTAAATTTTTTAGACTAAAGATAAATATATTCATAAAACTCTAAATATAAGTTATAATTATTAACTAAAAATAACTTTGATAGTGGTTTTTAAACTATATAAATATATCTGGAAACTAGTTTCTATTATTAATCATGATCTTGACATTTTAATATAATTAATTATGGTGCTCACAATCACACAATAATCAATCACGTAATGATATCGACAATTAGGTCTCGCTATATGTAGTAATCGTCTCAAATGCCTTGTTTTGTTTTTCTATGCTATCATAAATGTTTCACTTAAATTACAAAAATTTTAAACAGAGAAAGGTGTGAATCCTTTGAGCAACATTAATTGGAACTCCCGGGATTTGAACCCATGGCCATCTCTATCTGAAACCGAAATGCTATCAACTATTTATCCAAGACGTCTCTAAAGTCAGCCACTGGCTGATGAATTACTCGAGCTGTATGTTTTAGTCGTCCAAGTTCAAATAGATTTTATTTGTATTTCCTGAATTATATAAAATTTAAGATATATTTATAGTGTCAAGTAAACATAAGAATGTTTCCAAACAATCAATCAAACTTTATTGCCATATAGTACCTACAATTAATCCATTAAAATAAGCTGAATCAAAAGTGCAGCTTGATAACTACCAACTTTCAAGATGATCCTACGAGTAATTACTAAAAGTTTGACTAAAAAAAGTATGTTTAGTATTTAAAGTGAACTATTGACTGTATAAAATTGTTCGTGATTTAAAACAGAATATTTAATAATTAAAGAACCGGACATTTTCCTTTTATTTATAACCACTAAATTGGATAGGTTATGATAGATTTGTTTAAGTTTTGTTAAGTTTGGCTATGTTATGTCAGGTTAGGCCATGTTAGGTTTGGTTTGGTATGTTAGGTTTGGTTATGTTATTTTAGGTTTAGTTATGTTATGTTAGGTTTGGTTAAGTTATGTTAGGCTTAATTACGTTATGTAAGTTTGGTTAGGTTATGTTAGGTTTGGTTATGTTATGTTAGGTTAATTAACGGAAAAGTATAGTAGTGAATTAACAGAAAAGATGCAAATACAAGTTATAATCATTTAAAATTGTTCGTAATACATAAATAAAAAATTGTAGTTTCCCTTGTTGTGGTTAGTAAAATAATTACCCAAACATAGTGTTATTCGACTGTTCTGATTGATAATGAATTGTGTATATTTTAGTCTTAAACTGATTATCAATTAACACTTGCAAATATTTTAGGCTATCAAAATATAGTATGTTTAATTTAAATTTATATTTAACTGTAAAATAAAAAGCATATACAAATACTAATATACAATCAATCTATTAACATAGCTTATAAAATGACTTTTCAACATCATTTGAACAACCACTGAATTTTAATTTTAATAAATTTAAAATTCAAATGTTTATTATGTAATTACCACTTAAGATATACATCCAGGGTATCATAGATCATGGTGTACGTCTGTCAACAAATTGTAGTTCTGTGTACTGACACACATGTCGGTATTAAGAGGACCGAGCATACAACCTATCGCCTATAATCTCCCAAACACTTTGTCCCCATGTAGCTGGGTTACAGCACTGCGCCACCAGTGCCGACGAATAGGGATTAATATTAATATAATATTCGCAGATTACAGGCACTGTCTGTCGAGTTGTTACAAGAGTGTTGTAGGCACAAGAAGATTGTCAGTACACACACACACACACAATTATGCAGTTCATAATTTTTAGAAGGTTATAATAAGCTGTAACGTTATAGAAGGTTGATACATAAATCAACGGACTACGTTTCTTTCACACCAACTCATTTTTAGCTTTTTTTGTTACCTATTTTTTTAGTTTACAATAAAAAAATACGTGACTGTTAAACTGATATGCTTAGTTAATTATTTTGTATTGAAGTCCTCCATTTATTAATAATACATTATAATTAAAAATACAACATTATACTATATATACTTTTATATACTTATAACAAAACCTACAGTTTACCCTAGAAAGTATAGATAATTATTTGATATTTAATCGAAAACAAATATCTGCATCATTTTTGACGATAACTAATTTATAAATATATAATATTTTACGTTAAGTGTAGTAGTCTAAATTAAAATTCTAGGTAGTAACAATCTTTTTGAATCAACTTCATTGAACTTTTTTATCGTAAATAAAGAATCTAATACTTATATTAGTTTATAAATCTAAATTCAAACTTATTTTAAGTATAAAAACCCTCTAAGAAATGTTATTTTTAATTTGTTTTAAATGCATACGAATTTTATAAGAAGTCAGTATCATTTGTCTATTTAGGTCACTTTCTTTGTTAGTAGGTGATAGATCATATAAATTTACGTTATAAGTAATTTAAATGGTTAATAATTAAACATATTTCTTTTTTTTTACTAACGAATGTTATTTTTAATAAAGTTTTAAATATAAAAGGGAGCATTTATATGTTTCACTTTACAACCAGGCATTCCATTAAAATATAAATAATTAATAAGAATCATCAGAAACAAAATGTCCTTCTTTATAAACTATATTAAAAAATATAGTAATCCATATATAACATTGCCATGCTACTGTAAAAAACGAGGAATAAACAGAATATTTTCCTTTTCGTACACCATTAAGCTTCATGTGTGATGTTTACCTCCCTGTATGTATGTAAACACTGAAATAGTTTGGTGAAATGTAGTGTTGAATGGGTTTTTTACGATCCCACGTCTGTTGGGAAATCTCAGGAGAATATCTAGTGGGATACAGCGAGGGGATGAGGAAAAGCTTTCCTCTCTAATTATTTTAATGATTTAACCATATATTGACAAATTATAAAATAACAAGTTGTGTGATCTGGTATTAAAGTTTTAATATAATAAATGTTTTTGGAAAAATAACAATTAGTCATTTCTATAACTTAAATATAATTTAATTTATTTAGTAAAATATAACCATTCAATTTTATATTATATAAATTGGTTATTATTATTTATAAATATAAACATATAAACTGGCACGTTTATTTAGTTCTAGATATGAATATGAATTAGCGTTGGAAGGGGGGGAGTCATGCCCACTGTACGTTTAGGGGTGGGTGGGGAACTCAGAAAATAATTTTGTTTCTTGTTGACTATTATTTAATAATCATACGCTGCTTTGAGAATCCTTAGAAACAGGCCATTATTGAAGTCTAAAAAATGTACGTTGTGAAACATGTTTTCTATGTTAGCTCAGTTATACTTTGCAACCCTTGTCTCAACTGAACCAGCTTGGCCTTAAAGCACTAAGTAAAAAAAAAACCCTGCAGGTGAGGCACATCTCGACATGCTAATAAGGTTGATATATTCAGTTCTGCACGAGTTTCCACTTTACAAAACTCCAGAAACTTCCATTTCATCCATGAGGGGAATTTCCTCTAAAGGGTCACAACTGCAGCATTTGTGTACACTCGGTCCCATTTCCACATAACAGTGGCATACTCTAGGTAATTTCGAACCAAAGACTGGTAACTGGCGGTCTACATGACAAGACCCAAAATCCACCTAGCTTTTAATAAAACACACTTTGCGTGTTCATTGAAGATCAACTTGGAGTCCTCGAGGACGCCAAGAATACGTAAAGCCCTCTTTATTTGGATTCTAAAGCAATTAATAAATTTCATAAAACAAGAACGACGGATTAGTTTACACGCAAATGAAATCACCATGGTTTTGTTAAAACTATTGTATTTAGTCAACCTCACAGTCAAATTGACAAAATGTTCAATAGCTAGGTGGTATCTTGTGTTTTAAATGTTCATAGATATGTGTCCATAATAAATAAAATAAAAAAAGGTCCTAGATTAGACATCTCTGTAAGGTCTCCTGAGGTGGTAGAAAAGTGTTCTGATTACATATCATTAATTAACAACACTGTCCTAGTTAATATGCAGTAACATAAATATGCGTAATTTGTACATATTAGACACATATCAAATAAAATAATATTTTGTATAAGTTTATTGGACGTTTTTCATGTTATTATTACCAGTACATTTATTGTTAATACGACTTACAACTTACTATCATGATAATGTGTAGACATTTTTAAATAGTTGAAACTTGAAATCGTTATAAATAATTGATATGTTATTCTAATATAGGTTACACAAGGAAATTATTAAATCAGTTTTTATATGTATTTATATTCATTTATAAGACGTACTGGTTCAGTTATTTTAATTCAGGATGTTTTGAATAAAATGAAATATACAATAGTAAAATAAGATTTATTTTCTTTATAAACTAGCAAAAATAAAACGTATAAGCAATAAAGAGCTACTAAAATTCGACCACCACAGGCAATCAGTGGTCCACTCAGTTTGTCCAGTTCCTCCCTTAGGGCCCACTTGCTGTAAACTTTTTTGTTAAACTAAAGTCCTGATTGTGTCCAACGTCCGATGGTAATCGACTACTATAGAACTGCTACTTACACTCGGCCACCCCAGGCAATCAGTGGTCCCCTCAGTTTGTTTAGTTCCTCTCTTAGGACCCACTTGTTGTAAACTTATTTGTTAAACTAAAGTCCTCATTGTGTCCAACGTCCGATGGTGATCGACTACTATAGAACTGCTACTTACACTCGGCCACCCCAGGCAATCAGTGGTCCACTCAGTTTGTTTAGTCCCTCTCTTAGGGCCCACTTGTTGTAAATTTATTTGTTAAACTAAAGTCCTCATTGTGTCCAACGTACAATAGGGATCGACTACTACAGAGCTGCTACTTACACTTGACCACCCCAGGCAATCAGTGGTCCACTCAGTTTGTTAAGTTCCTCCCTTAGGGCCCACTTGTTGTAAACTTATTTGTTAAACTAAAGTCCTGATTGTGTCCAACGTCCGATGGTGATCGACTACTACAGAGCTGCTACTTACACTCGACCACCCTAGGCAATCAGTGGTCCACTCAGTTTGTTTAGTTCCTCCCTTAGGGCCCACTTGTTGTAAACTTATTTGTTAAACTAAAGTCCTAATTGTGTCCAACGTACGATGGTGATTGACTACTACAGAGCTGCTACTTACACTCGACCACCCCAGGCAATCAGTGGTCCACTCAGTTTGTTTAGTTCTCCCCTTAGGGCCCACTTGTTGTAAACTTATTTGTTAAACTTAAGTCCTGATTGTGTCCAACGTCCGATGGTGATCGACTACTACAGAGCTGCTACTTACACTCGACCACCCCAGGCAATCAGTGGTCCACTCAGTTTGTTTAGTTCCTCCCTTAGGGCCCACTTGTTGTAAACTTATTTGTTAAACTAAAGTCCTGATTGTGTCCAACGTCCGATGGTGATCGACTACTACAGAGCTGCTACTTACACTCGACCACCCCAGGCAATCCGTGGTAAACTCAGTTTGTTTAGTTCCTACCTTAGGGCCCACTTGCTGTAAACTCATTTGTTAAACTAAAGTCCTGATTGTGTCCAACTTCCGTTGGTGATCGACTACTATAGAGCTGCTACTTACACTCAGCTATACCAGGCAATCAGTGGTCTACTCAGTTTCTTTAGTTGCTCCCTTAGGGCCCACTTGTTGTAAACTTTTTTGTTAAACTAAAGTCCTGATTGTGTCCAACGTCCGATGGTGATCGACTACAGGAGAGCTGCTACTTACACTCAGCTATACCAGGCAATCAGTGGTCTACTCAGTTTCTTTAGTTCCTCCCTTAGGGCCCACTTGTTGTAAACTTTTTTGTTAAACTTAAGTCCTGATTGTGTCCAACGTCCGATGGTGATCGACTACTATAGAGCTGCTACTTACACTCAGCTATACCAGGCAATCAGTGGTCTACTCAGTTTCTTTAGTTCCTCCCTTAGGGCCCACTTGTTGTAAACTTTTTTGTTAAACTAAAGTCCTGATTGTGTCCAACGTCCGATGGTGATCGACTACTATAGAGCTGCTACTTACACTCAGCTATACCAGGCAATCAGTGGTCTACTCAGTTTCTTTAGTTCCTCCCTAAGGGCCCACTTGTTGTAAACTTACTTTTGGTATTAAAGTTCTTATTGTATCGAACGTCTACTATTTGCAGACTACTACAGAGCTCTACATACATTTTACTACCACTGGCACAGACTGGATTGGAAACAGGGCACCATAGTATGGCTACCCAGATCACCTCACCTGACTTTACTGTACATCATGTACATACGCTTGTAGGGATATTACAAAGAATTCGTTTTTTCTACATATATCCCAAGTGGAGATGATCTTAAACAACGAATCACACTTTGTAACAACATTATTTAAAATAGTGGACAGTATTTTCGGTCTCTAAAAAATTTATTCTTGGTTGTAGGCTCTGTATCACGAAAGAAGGTCACTAATTCGAGGATTTATGGTAACAATGTAGCTTTAAAGAAAGAATAGTCATAATTTGTATAGTATTAGGATTACCTCAAATATTATGTTATTTTAAATAATAGGTTGTTTTAGTGAAACCTATGTTATTTTATAAATAAAACTTGATTCGTATTAATAAAATTATACACTGTATGGTTAAAATTATCAAAATTTGCAATAAATGGGGGAGGTTTTTTAAAAGATATATGGGTACTTTTTGAGCCTAAAACTCTGGATAAAATAACAAATTTAAAATAGTAAAAAGTTTAATTAAAATTTTAAATTTAAAAAACAAGTTGTTATTACAATTTTTAAATGTTACCAAACTCCTAAAAACAGCATATTTATAATTCATACTAAGTAATATGTAACGTGCAAATTTTAAGGTCCGATGTTTATGGGCAAAATGTAATAAAAAATTGCTCTTTAAAATTTATAAATAATATTTCAAACATCAATAGCTCAAAAAGTGATATGATATGATCATACATAACAATGTGTGTTGGAAATAGTGTGTAAATATGTTGAGTAGTTTTGTTTACGACTTTGAGACACTCTGTATAGAAAGAAGATAGAGTATATATATCAACTACCCACTTCCATTATGTTTTACAAAGACCATAACTTTACTATAGAACTAAACAGTTCCCCGGAGGCATTCCTGTGGCTATTAAACGGGAAACTGTAGTGAGTTAGACTACATCCTACTCCACCAACATTGTACTTCACGTTTATTACAATTGGTGATTGTATACTATGTATGTAGAGTTATAGAACTAAACGAAAATTTAAATATACTGTATGTAGTTTTAAAAAGAGCCCGAACTGTATAAGGAATAATAATGAGGTAAAACCAATATAGTGTACGTAAAATGGTTCCGATCCATTTTATGTTTGGCAGCCTTTGGACCTACGCTATATATAACCGTGGCTCAGTCCTGCAGCCTTTGACCACTTGGTCACCAGCTTACCTGATCGATGTTAAAGGTTTACAAACTGAACTTTATAACTTTTAGATAAATACCAAGTTATCACTTATATGGTTCCATATGTTTATTTGTTGTATTAAATAATACTTGAAAGTATAGAAATGTTACACAAAAATAACTATTGAGAATGAACTCTGTTGACACGAATCTAATATAAAAGCTATAAATGAAAATAAAACATTATGAACATACAATTAAATACAGGGCGTACAAGACAAATCATCTAAGATATAAAATATATAAAATAAACATAATATTCCCTAAAATATTGTTACGATTTCAAGGTATAACAATTTAAAGCACAATGTTAACGAATTAAAATTTGAAAAGCACTTTATGAAGTTCAAGTTTGTGAAATAAATTCAGTCATAATAAACTATGGATGTTGTAAATGTACTAAGGTGTGTTTACGGTAGGGATAACTGTCTTGACAGCAACAGTCTGAATACTGATGAACGAGGAAGTGGCACCATGAATATTGAATTAACGTGTTTGATGGGAAGGTAATATGACTTCTAGAAGATGAACCAAAGTGATAAAGAGGTGAGTAACGTTGGGTAATAAAATATCGATGCTCTCTGTTTCATGCCAACTCACATTCACAGTATTGCCTTGTTTTACGAATATGGTACGCTTGTTACTAAAATGAAAGGCACTTATTTTTATATTCAATCATGGCTCCCAATACACTCAAAGGACACCCCCCTTTATCTATCATATCCAATGGTTCTGGACCAGTTATGATATTTGTGTTGCCTGATGAGGCCAGTTTTGCTGGTGAAAGGCCTAGTAAAAAGTGTTTTTTGTTGGTAATTTTGTATAAATTTAAAATAAAACGAAGATCACCAATATCAACTCTATCTGAAATTAACTATTGAATTAATTTATTTACAATATCAGGGCAAATAATGATGGGATGATGATAACAGAAGTTACCTGGGCTTGTCAACATTAGCTCTAACATATATGAATTTTTTCCTTTAAAGGGACCCATTTACTCGTATAAAGTAAGTTTTTATTTACAAACTGTTTTACAGCTGGAGTAAAAATAATGTATTTTTAGCATGGATTTCAATTTAACTAAACACATTGACTAAAGAAAACCAATACAAAATAATTTGTTGTTGATTTTAACAGTCCTCCTGCTGTTAATGTGGCCATAATATTCACACTGAGGCTTAACTCTTAGTCCTATTTACATTTGTTGCAATCAAAAACGTTGAATATTATTCTGAAGCAATAGAAAAATGAATATTTGATGTTTCAAATTTTCGTAATTTATCTCTATTATTGTTCCAATATTAGTTTACGTAGAAATTGTTTTCTAACTAATACAAAATATTCAGATTTATCGTGATTTTGTAGTTATTTCAGTAATAGTAAGATACGTAAACTTATAAACCACTTTAATGTGGACTTTTAATTTAATTTAACTCAAATTCATGTTTTAAGTTGAATAAAATGTATTTGATTGTAATTATTTATTTAATTGCTAATTGTTGTCTCTGTATTCCATTTATGGTGAAAAGATATATGTTCACTTTAAAATTTTGATTATAATTTGTTAAAACTTGTTTTGGTAAATATTGTATTTGGCGACAATGAACAATTCTGGCAAGTAAACTTTGTTTTTGTTTCTAGTTTACGGGTACCTTACTACAAAATAAAAACGTAAACTTATTCACCAGGGTATTTTTCTCCATCTATATGACTAAATTTTTAAATATGTGATGCCTAAATTCACACTTAGCCTCTTATATCTGAATAGTTTGTTAAGCAACTGACATAAATATTTAAAAAAAGTAAAAAGAAATTAAGTTAGAACAAAATCAAATCACTATCAAAACAAATATTTTGAACACAATTAATATACCATGACCTACAATATTAGGTATTTAATCCCAATAATAAAATGTATTTTGTAATACAGCTATACAAATTAGTCGACTAAATACGTCTAAAACTAAAGATATTAAAGAACTAAAGAAACTGAAATGTGTAAATGTATTAGCTATTAGAAAAAAGTTACAACTGTTAGACAAATCGATGAAAACAATTACCTAAAAGAAACAAATTTCATTATTTACACTTTTACGTTTTATGTATTTATTAGCGCAATAAATACAAGTTAATTACATGAAATCATTTTAGATATTCATAAGTTTTGAATTTAATGTGGATTATGTAATCCGTTTTGCCAGGAATAACTGTCAAAACATACAGAGCCTTTAAAAGAAAGTCGTATTTATTTATTGACCAGTCAATTACTCTAAAAAACTCAACTAAATAACAGATAATCATGTATAAAATAAAATTACATGTAAAAACTATTCACGGCGTAAAAAGTCATTAGATAGTTTTTATGCATAGGGTGTAATTTGTATACCCTTTAGTTGTGATTTTATATAGAGTAATAATGTAGCATTATTAAAAATATTTTTTAATAATTTTAAATGTATAAGATGAATCCATTATTTATTTATATTATTTTTCAAATTAATCTTCAAGCAAAATATACGCATCATAGGTCAATACCAAGTCAATTTATTATAAATAAGTCTTCATAATGAGCAAAGCAAGCGATGTTTAACTTTCGATGTCATTTGCTAAACACATGAACATATGGGCGTTGTCAGAAGTTTCAGCAGTGTTGCCAACCGTATCAACCATTCATTAGAGATTACCAACTTAAGTTCCCAGGTGTGCTTAACTTTACTCCATCATTACCTTCCATCAACTAGTTATCTCCTACTTCATTATAGGGTACCAACAATAGATTCAATATCAACAAAAAATTTCGTATACAGTACTATCACTTGTAATGTAGAACAATATACAATCTTGCATTCGTATATTTACTGAATTGTTGTAATATATTGATAATATTTGTAATATCTTACTATAATGAAACTATCAAGCAAAGTTCTTCCAAATTTATGAAATGTAACAATTCATTGTACAATTTACTCTATAATTGGCTAATATAAATCGTGTATAGTATTTTTAATGTTTAGTAGCTGTTAAAATACAGTTTGGATATTTCAAAAATATACATTTTGCGTATTTATAAACTATTTTTACCTTGAGACTTGTAAAGATTAAATTATTATTTCAAATTAATCATTTTACAACATACAAAATATTAGACTTAATTTTTTCTTACATTCCATCTCACATTTATCTTCTCGTAGCATTTGGATCCAAAAGTAACTTTTATATTTATTTATAGTTATTTCTTATAATTTATTCACAGATATTTCCTATTTTTTATTGTTATTCATATAAGCACTTCTTATATTTTAAACTGTAATATGACATGTCAGGGATCCCAACCTGTGCTTTTGTTACATAATCATTATATCCATCCATTCATTACATCCATTGATCCATTAAAGTCGTTTCAACCGCACGTAACCCGTTCCATCTTTAAAAGATTGTAGGAAAATAATAAGGACGATGTAAATCATTTAAAGAGATGTCACTTTCATGTAAACACATTAAATGCTAATTATTTTTATATCTACATGTAGATTAAACATAACAGCATATATTAACATTGTTTGGTTATCAATGAAGTTTAAGTTCTCTCAGGTTATAAGTTTAGTTTTTAGTATTAAAAATATTACTATACAAAGTATAATATCAGAGTTTATTATTCCTAAATAAATGACTTTGTAATATAGTTCAATCAACTACTGATTTTATATACTTTATTATTGGTTTATTTACATTCCTATGATAATTTATTTCTACAATTTATAACGGACAGTTTATATTTATTAAAAAACCTATTATATTTTTACACATTATAGTTTTGAAATGTTAGTAATAGCTACATATGTTTCTGCATACACTGTGTATTAGATTTTAAATGTGTGTACTCATTAATTAAAAAAAACTATATTAATGATATAATTTTGTATGGTAATATGTTCCATTGAGACTGAACATTACATGTATTACAAAAAATAAAACTCAAAGAAATCGCTGACTTTTTCACCGCCATAAATGTAGGGCCGGTGAACAATTCTCAATGCAATGATTCTTATATAGAGTTAAATACAATCAAATCAACTCGTGATTGTATTTATTATGGGATCAATTATAGTCCATTGAACATTTATTGTGATATTTTACAACAAAAAGTTGTCATTTATTGATAAATGGTTATTGATTAAATTAAAACAAATAATAAATGATAATATAATTTAAATATAACTTGCTTTATTAATTATGAAAATTTATATTTACTACATTGAATGAGACTGAAATATATCACTGATTTTTTGACAGTTGTAAATGTACATAGAAGCTCAGAGGGTTATAAATGAAAAGAACCCATCATGAGACCCCAAATAGCAACTCTTAACGCGACCTTTTGGGTCACTCTAATGACGGACATTCTTTATTGCTTTAGAGAGCCCAAACTGGTCGGACGGATGAAAGGGTTTCTGAAATCAAGTTTGACATTAAACTTTTTCTAAAACAAAATGGGATGAATAAACACAGGAAAAGGAATACAATGTATTACAAATCTTATATTCACATGATTTATATTTTGAAAAACAAAGATTAACTTTTACGATGTAAAACCTTATTTGGTTTATATAAACAACGTTACAAGAGCACTATAGTCTTACGGCGTAGAAGGAAAGGAAGCTACGTGTTGGAAATATAAGTATTGAACACGAGTTCTCATAAAATTATTTAGGTAAACGAAAATTGACAATGTAAAATTGAAAGAATACATTTAATGAAATATATTTCTCATTTGTACGGCGTTGATCTTATATAACATAAACCGACTTACTGTTTTAGGTTTTAAAAGTAAAAGATGAAAGATTACAGTAAGCTTTGAAGCATTTTACTCCCGCATCAGTGACGTAGTTATGAATTACTAAGTATTTCATTTTCATAAAGTTTTTCATGATACCTACAAATTCCTATCATACATTAATGAATAAATCATTATATTAAATAAATTTGTTGTATATAAAAATTTATTACTTTATTTATTGGACCTTATAGAATAAACTAATACGTCAGTAAGTAGTTCTAAAAATGATATTTACTGTTCAGCGTTATTTCCCTAATTATATTAAAAGTTTACTTTTATAGCTAACAGAAAACAATATAAAAACCGTCCAGTAAATCATGTGTACAAGTAACAGTACAGATGACGCAGTTGTAAAGTTCGTTCAACACTCACAGCTGGTGTTGATTTCCTCATTTACTGTTTGGAGTAGAAAGTCACATATGACAAATGAAATATGGTTTAGTTTGGTAAATAAAGAATAGAGGTTATAAAGTTTAAATTTAATTCGTTTCTAATGTTTGCGTAATGGATAGTAATTTCTCTTAAAACTATTTTAGTACTTTTCAATTATACTTAGTAATTAGATTATATGGTACTTAATGTATATAACAAATCTAAAAGAATATACGTGTGCGCAATATAAATGTATGGGAAAATTTTGGAATAAAACTTTCAAATAAATTAAAATAAATGTTTTATTCCATTACTAAATTATTTTCCTTTCATAAAATATATTGTTATTGCATTATTATATACTGTTTATTTATGGTTGTGCTTTTGTATTGAACGTGACACGAATGTTATTTGCGTGTTCATTTGAGTGCGTGTGTGTAATTGAGTACTTGTTAATGATATTAGCCAGCTAGAGTATCTAATGTTTTATCTAAACGACAACGAAATTATTTTGTGAGTTATAAACATTTTTTTAATAACTATTTTACTTGAAAAACACAATGTTTATTTACATAGTGAAATCAAACACAGAGTTAAACACAGAATTATATCTTTGTAAATGTTATTTTATATGGCAAATAACTTATTTTAATGTTCGATACCATACGTAAATTAAATTTATTTAAAACAAAAAATATGTTTAGCCCTGTTTGATGTAACATCAACTACGTCTTTAAATAAATCGTTCATATTTAGGACTTTACTAAAGAGAAATCAGATAAGTTTATTTCTTGAAATTTGTCGTGTTTATTTGCAGTCATTACTTTCATTTGTTTTGTAAGTATTTTTTTAATGATTAACGTCTAAAATGAAATACTAATTTTTAATATTATTTGGACGTTGAATCATAATTTATGAAATATTTTTGATCAGTAAAACTATATGAAACAATAATATACGGGATTTCCAAGCAAGTATGGACCAAGTATCATATTCCTTAACAATTATAGATCATTTATTAAAACTGAACACACTGATACTAAATAAAATCATGCTTTAGGACCAACTATCAGTTTTTAATCATATCAGAGAATAAACCAGAAGAAGTAAGAAGAAAAACTTAATGGCATTAGTCAATGGTAAATTAAATTAAAGTTAATGTTAGGAAAATATATTGTATCAAAGAAAACTTCAAAGAGATGTAAATGTAAAGAATGGTTGAAGTTTATATTTAAAATTTTTAACTTTATTAAAATATCTTAAATATATGAAACGTTTTTAAGTAAAATTAATAACTTGTAAAACGTTGGCGCTTGCGTAAAATTATATTATAAAACAATTGTTAGTTCACTGTCACATTAGGTAGATGGTCCTTGAAAAAAACGACCGCGTCTAAAAGAGACAAAAGGTCGATTTGCATATAAAATTAAAGATATTTACTTAAATAGTACAATAACATTAATACGACCTTAGAAGCTACTACATAAAACATTAGTGGTATATATATATATGTATATATATATATATATATATATATATATATACTGTATATATATATTACGAAAACTATTCATCAAAGAAACACTACTATACTGCCGATCTTGTAAAACGTTCTTAGTCAAGGTTTAGTCACTCTCTACTTTGGAAGTAGATATTGACAATAGAACATTATAGATTAAATAATGTAATACGTATAAAAAATATAATAATAGTGATATATAATACTTCTAGGTACATATTCGTAACATAATACCTATCCTTCATAAATAAATATAAATCCTACTTAGACCTATGTTATTTTCAACGACAATAAACTATGGTACCAAGGAAATAATATTTGGAATATGAACAGTTCTACACTGATATGGACATAAACTAGCTAAACGTAAGTAGCTTTACCTGTATTTATAATAATTATATTATTTAAACTAACACGACGACTTTTCCATCAGGACTGTATCTTTAATATGTTTGGATTTTGAAGATTTTTGAAAGATAATCAACTTAGTAACAAATGTTCTGATTTTGTATCATGTTATTTAATATACGTTAAACTATTTAAATTACGTATAACTGAATTAATATGGTGAATTCTCTATTATTAAGGCATTGCCACATTACAACGCTCCAAAGGATCATAGAGACAATTATAATATGTTAAAAACTCGTTTATTTGTATTTTATTGATCAAATATAATAGCGATTTAATATAACACAATTTTGTTCTACCATTTATCTAAATTTACAATATTGTTATTAACGATCATAAAAGGGAATTGGATCGTATTATTATATCGAAACTGACCCTGAAATGAGTCTAAGTCGAGAACAAATATTGATATTCTATGGGCTAAGTGAAGCGAGTAATGGAATCTCTCCAGTGCTGGAATGAATTTGGAGACTGGAATACAAAACGCTTCAATAATTCGTCTTTCAATAATTACGAGTACTAACAATGTTGTTCACTAATTAACTTTTTATAATTAATTTTATTATTTAAAATTATATTCTATGTTCTCTACAAAAGGTTTATGTATAGTCTGTTTAAAAATCAACATTATCTGAAATTATCAACAAATTATAAATAAACGCCATTATTTTATTGTAATATAAAATTTTTTATCAAAGGGAGTATATTTTATCGTCAAAATGATTTTGCCACTATTGTTTTTAAAAATAAGATAAACAATTTATAGAAGTATTAAGAAACTTATGCAAATTGAAACTTAGTTTACGCCTAAAAAAACCCGATAGTTATTCATTACAAAGAGATGGATGTAAGTATTGATTATACTCATATTTCAGAGATAAAAATAACATAAATGGTAATACCTCAAATGAAATGACTACATTGTTTTTATACGGAAGATTTAAAACAAAAAAAATCAATTAACTTATATTTTAGCATACGTATAACAGAAGAAGGAACTGTTTTTTTCAGTAAGTGTGTGAACAATTATTAAATAAACTTTTTTTCAATTTGAAAACATTATCCATGGTTAGAATATTGCTCTTAATATGGAATATCGTTGTATTTGTATCTTTTACACACGAAAATAACAAAAGAGAGCTTCTAGAAATTAACACTATCGAGTAGGTTATTTACCTTTGTGATCCGTCGAGTAATCCAACAATTGTAGCTTAGCTACGCGCGTTTCAACCTGCCATCTTGCAGGTCATCATCAGGCTGAACATGAAACTAAACGTCAAAGGACGTCAGTAACGTCCCAACTTCTGTGCGTGTCGGTACGGCTGGTGCTGCCTTGGCCAAGGACAGACAGTTTATGTCCGATGTTCGATTTTATTTTATTTTAGTTTCATGTTCAGCCTGATGATGACCTGCAAGATGGCAGGTTGAAACGCGCGTAGCTAAGCTACAATTGTTGGATTACTCGACGGATCACAAAGGTAAATAACCTACTCTATAGTGTTAATTCAGTAATCCGGAGGCCTAAACATGAAATTCTAGAAATTATTTTTGACTTACATTGGAAACAAAATTATATACAAATTTAGAAGTAAAATAAACTTAAATAAACATTACATAAACAATTGGCTGATTTTGTTTTTATTGTGAAATAATTAAAGCCATTTCTACTCAGAGTAATATTATAGCGTAACATAATTAAAACTATTTCCCCCTTTAAAGTAAACTTATAGATCCTATTTCGTAAGCTTAAGCGGCTGGAATCATTATTAACAACTAGTTCTTCCGGTGTCAACCGCGTCAAAGGACTATTTACAATATATACAGTTCCAGACGTCTCAGCCCAACCACTGAGGATGCTACATCGTAGCATGGGCGAAACGTCTGGAACTGTATATATTGTAAATAGTCCTTTGACGCGGTTGACACCGGAAGAACTAGTTGTTAAACTTATAGACTTTCGTAGTCTATAACACTTTGTTACCTATGACAATGGAAATAGGCTGGGATTTTATATTAATGAAATGGCCAAGAGGGAACAACGAAAGGAATGGTAAAACAGTGTAGAGAACTACTTCGTATATAATCAAGAGCTGTCACCTAGTGATGCGTATATGATAATTTCGGCTTGGAACCAATTATCTTTGTTAATTATTTGTGTATGAAAACTGTGCGTGCCTAGTAAGAAAAAAAGTTGGGATGTTAACTTTCTTAATTGCTGTAGATACTTAGGATGACCTTGTTAAACGATTCCGTAAAAAAAAGTATCATTAATATATATCTTTATTCTTTTAATAACAGCAACATAAAATTCAAAGTTTTACTTAAAAAGTTTAAAATATCACCGGAAATCTCACCTATGATATTATTTAGCATCCCAAGTATATGAAAAATAGAATAGCACTGAGACACTTGAGTGTCGTTGACTGTCAACGACACTACTGAATATATCACATAAAAAAATGGGCTCAACTTCTGTTTTTACTATTTTTTTTTATTTTATTCCCGACCGTTTACGCATCCGTAAAAAGTTCCGCTTCTTATTCTGTTGACATTAAATCGTAATGTAAGTTGCAACGTGACTGTATTAAGCCTGAGAGACTTACCCCTGTAGACGTTGTGTATAGCATTTCAAAACTGTATTTAGATAAGAATGAACAGAGATTATACCCAGTCATTTTTTTAATGTCATGTTGATCAGTCTTGTAAAGTTGTTTGAAAAATAGATAAAATGTTCCTTAAATTATTAGTTGTCGAAGCCCCCAACACAGAGTTACATACACCATTATTGGGTGCCATAAACGTTATACCTTAGCACCTTCTAAAGTTTAATTTCTGAGCCTCCCAAACTTAAGAAACACGAAGAATCTGTTTCCATTCAAGGCTCTAAGGACTAGTGAAAAGCCAGTGGCCTTAATATGGAGAGTATCTTAAATAGGTGACTGTCTGAGCGATCCCATCCTTGCACGCAGCCTACCTACCCAGTTACTGGCGGTGGTTCGGAAGTAACCCTTAAACCGTTCGCTCCAGGTTAAATGTAGAGTTACCTTAGCCATAACTTTACCTGGTAAAATGAAACAAGCTTTGACCCTTAAAACTCTTTTTCAGAAGACAAATTTTTCATTAAAAAAATGATAGATTCGAAACGTAAAATTATTAATTAAGGTACATCTCACTCATCAGATTCAGAATACATAAAGATAATTCAATAAAGACATTTATTTTATGTCTTTATGTTACTAAACAATTTAAATGGAGCTATCCACGATCCCTATTTCAAATAAAATTATTATCCTCAAGAGGACCCCTAATTAAAGACCCCTAAAGACTAACACAACATTCTTCGACGAAAAACAATCGGTAAAACCTTTTGCACAGATCCATGTGTCTTCCAGTTTTAAAAACACAATACTAATCAACACTAATTGATAAATACCTCTTTTTATCTTTTCAATAAAAAAATGATATCATTAATATAGAATATTGTTGAATTTATAGCAAAAAGATAGTGATATTTTGCTATGAAATCGTTTAAGGAATGTTAACTTTAAATTTGTTCTGAGTGGATGAACTTTATTATCTTGGAATTATATGTTTACCCAAAAAAAAACACGTTATTTCCTGAAATATTTTCAAATAACTTGTATGTTCAACATTTTTTAAAAATATTAACCTATATTTTTCGTTTTAATTTTAAAACTATACAACCCAACTGTTTCAGGTATTCTTACCTTATTTACTGCACTTCACATTCAATCTTCTTCAAAATGACACAAGTCCAAACGATAATTTAAAAAAATTCAACGATTGCTTTTCCTATTATCCTGGTCTAGTTTTTCCATTCAAACAATCTAAAAATAAACCAGAAATAGAAAAGAATAATTAAATAAACTCAGGGATAATTGTTTTGAGACAACAGTTCTTTTTTCTTTATTCTTAAATTATGCTTTGTTGAAGTTGTTTAATTGTTCTTAAGGCTGTTTAGGATTGTCATTTATTTAACAAAGTATAATATTTATACTTATAATGTATAATTTACATTCATCTTAAAATTGTCTTTATAGTTTTAAGATAGAAACCTAAATTGTTTAGATTTTAAAAATCCTATTTACTGAAAATAACAGCTGATTCATTTTAATTATTTGGATATCATTTATAAGTAGTTTATTGCATAAATAAAGCCGACACTTAAAGTTTAACTCAATATTTATGTATCTCTTTGATAAACATAACTACGATATTTATTTTATACTATGTAAGGTTAGAAGTACAGTATTTTATGTTTAGTTGTTTGAAAATAAATATATATTTATGTTTTACATGTTGGTAATGGTACTATACTTGTACATTTTTTGCTGAAAATTTGTTTTATAGTTAATAAATAACTAAGAATGAATAATATTATTGTTTTTATCAATTTAAAAGTCGTAGCTTTTACAAAAAATAGGAAACAATGAGTATTCATTTTTTACTATGTAAAGCGTTGTAGGTACTCAAATTGTATGGAATTTTTTCGTAATTATGAATAAGGCAAGGGATTAGCAATCGAACTATCTTTAAAGTGTTAACGCTGAAAATGTGCCGGTTTCATTAAGGTTATATATTTTTAGGATAGACCTCGGTTGGGTATTGATATATAAGGTAAGGTTTTGAGAGGTTAGTCTGGTGTTTTAGTTATCTTTACTAACATTACCTAAAAATCCTAACTTAAACTAATTAAACTAATATAGTGTAACCTACCATAACCTAAAATAACAAAACAATAACTAAACCAAAAAACTTACCTAACAATACCCAACCAAACCCAAAAATACCAATATACTATCAAAAAAATCTGTTTTACAAAGGACATGTCCACACTTAATAAATTGCCCGATGGTCTAACACTTGCCTTATTCGTGATCAAGCTAAACTCCACACAACTTGCGTACCAACACGCTTTGTTGACGAGGAAATTATTTTTGCTTCTTTCTCCATATTTGTAATTTTCCTGGCTTCTTCGTCGAGGAAAACAATCATATCCTTAGTTTAATATCGTCTACGAATAAAAAGAAGCAAATACCTGACAAGTTTGCTGTTCCATACAAATACAAGCAATTATGTTATTAAGAGTTATTGTATATCTTAGTTATTGAAAAGGCCCATTATGAAATAACCAAAGTGCAAAGATACCAATTGAAGTTATTTACTTTTGATAAGGATAATACATAGTGTTGTTTCAACTGGACTTATACTATCATAATTCTAGTTATAACATTATTTGGTTTCTCTGACAAAACATAAGTTATGTAAGGCGTGTTGAAAGTCATGTGAAGGTTTATAAAGTATTTAACATGTAACTGAAACCCCGAGAGATCCACAGGGCCTAAAAGTTGTTATGTTAGGATCTACATTACATCAACTTTGGATAACTACACTGAAGACAATGACAACACGAGAGACAAAGTTTCATTTGTAAGTTTTTAATCCCAGCGGTTTTAGAATATTTATATTGTACAGTTTATAAAAATATAAACTGTAATTATAGTTTATGCAATTTGAAGCTAAACTAGGAAAATTAATAATATTTGTTTATAAAAGTTATTTAAACCTACTTTTAACTTAACGAAGTCAAAAGCCTAGCAAGTAAATAATTCCTTATCTATTATTATTTATTTTTATTGGATTTGGCCAAACTAATTGTGCAGTAAAATTAATCCTTCTTATTCGGATAAGAAATATTTACTATAGTTAATTACTAATCATAGCAGTACTCTTACAAAACTATTTCAAATTACATACATTATGATCTTTTCAAAATATATTTGACTATCCCTATTCCTCACATACCCCATCAAAAAAATCACTTACAGAATAAATATTTACCTAACATCACTAAGTGGTTATTCAAACGTAACATAAAAAATTATGTAATAAATATAAGGTAAGAGGAAGGACGAGTGAGAGAGTTAGAGAAAGAGAGAGAGAGAGAGAGAGAGAGAGAGAGAGAGAGAGAGAGAGAGAGAGAGAGAGAGAGAGAGAGAGAGAGAGAGAGAGAGAGAGAGAGAGAGAGAGAGAGAGAGAGAGAGAGAGAGAGAGAGAGAGAGAGAGAGAGAGAGAGAGAGAGAGAGAGAGAGAGAGAGAGAGAGAGAGAGAGAGAGAGAGAGAGAGAGAGAGAGAGAGAGAGAGAGAGAGAGAGAGAGAGAGAGAGAGAGAGAGAGAGAGAGAGAGAGAGAGAGAGAGAGAGAGAGAGAGAGAGAGAGAGAGAGAGAGAGAGAGAGAGAGAGAGAGAGAGAGAGAGAGAGAGAGAGAGAGAGAGAGAGAGAGAGAGAGAGAGAGAGAGAGAGAGAGAGCTCTTAACGGTTAAAATTTTTTACAAATAAAGATTGAAGACAAACATATGTAATTTATATATGAGAAAAATTCAAGAAGGAACATTTTTATTATTTGGATTAACTGTAAAAGTCAACTTACATTTAAAGAACATGATTTTTTTTAAAGTTATTTCTTACTTTACGCACACTGATGATCCAAATCTTATATTTATATGAATAATTTAGATAATAAAATAACATTCATATTTTAAGATATTATTTTCATATATATTTACTTATTCTGTGAAATCCACCCTCTTTATATATCTATTAGTTAGCCTTGTACTATGAAACTATATTTATGTTAAAAACTTATATGAACTCTTGTTTCCACAACCAAAATAAATTTTTATGTATTTTTGGACATATTTTAGTATAGAATTCAAGCATTAATATTCAGTATTCTATTAATTTGTAATAAAAAAGATCTAATGTAGTTAAAATTGTTTTTTATGAAAACATTACCATTTAGGATGCTTAATAGGCACACAAATGACGGTTCAGCATTTATAATTAGTGGTAATGGTTGCACTTTAGCTGATAGAAATTATTACTGTTACTGTGTTATTGAGATAATATTAGTGAGATATTGCATTATGTATGGGATTGGGGTTGAATTGAATATATTAATATTCCATAATTATTTAAACAAATTTTAGATACACCCTTTTTTAATAAACTATTTGTACTGATTGTAATAAAATGATTCGGATTTGTTCCCTACTGAAAGTAACATGTTTTTTACATTAGTAATTTATTATTTTATAATAAGGCAATATTATTATAATGAAATATACAATACAAATAATTTAATCAATACATATACATGTAAAGCAACTGTATAAATAAGTATTACAATATATTACGTGATAAAAATAATAAGCCAAATTAACTACGTACTTATTGAAATATTTTACTCACAGCAGGAACTTTTATGGTTGTGCTGTCGTTATTCTCAAGCATTAGTTATTAATTTTACTACAAACACCTCTACTTTAATAAATATGAAATATATCATGGCAATGGATGAAAAGCAATTCCAATGCTTTGTGAGCCTCTCTCGTTTGATGATGCCACACGAGTTTTGCCTCACTTATAATAGTAATTGTAGTTGTTTATGGCATTTCATGAGTTTCTAAAATTTAACTATACGTTACATATTATTTAAAAATGTATTATTTTCGATGTTACGAAAAATCATTCATACATTTCACGAATATGGATAAATAAAGTTAATTTATTGTTGACCTTTCTAAAATGTTGAGCATGGGGCACTTTTGCCATATCTCCTACGTCTGTTCTACAACTGGTTCATATATGAAACCATTCTGTATAATACATGAGAAAGGGTTACATTTACCTATTCCTTGTATAATATAGTGAGGAACAAACATTCACAAATTTCATGATTAGGAATTAATAAAGTTAATTTATTATTGACCTTTTTGAAATGTTAAACATGGGGCACTTTTGCCACATCTCCTACGTCTGTACTACAACTGTTTCATATATGAAACCCTTCTGTATGATACAAGAGAAAGGGTTATATTTACTTCTTTCTTGTATAATATAGTGAGGAACAAACATTCACAAATTTCATGATTAGGAATTAATAAAGTTAATTTATTGTTGACCTTTTTGAAATGTTGAGCATGGGGCACTTTTGCCCTATCACCTACGTCTGTACTGCAACTGGTTCATATATGAAAACTTTTTGTATGATACAAGAGAAAGGGTAAAATTTACCTCTTCCTTGTATAATATAGTGAGGAAGAAACATTCACAAATTTTATGAATAGGAATTAATAAAGTTAATTTATTGTTGACCTTTCTGAAATGTTGAGCATGGGCCACCTTTTTCCTATCTCCTACGTCTTTACTGCAACTGGTTCATATATGAAACCTTTCTGTATGATACAAGAGAAAGGGTTAAATTTACCTCTTCCTTAAATGTAATAATATAGTGAGGAACAAACATTTTAGAACGAGTACTTGCATGAGCTCATACTTCTATAGACCTGTAAACAAAATTAATACAATACATATGTTCTGCGATTATATTCATTAAGTATGTTCTAAAGTGAACTACAAGCCAAGATTCAGCTGAATTCACCAAAACGCTCAGTTGAGAGCATAGCACGGGTGCGTCAATGGTGAGTCCATTCGAACTCATTACTGTACTGACTACAGTCTATTGAAACTCTGGATGATTGTAACTTTTACGAATTGACTCTTAAAACCACTGTTCAAACCATAGTTATACTTAAAAAACTATCGCTACATTGGATCTCTATAAATATATATGGTTTTTTTCGCTTCTCTCATGCTACTGGGGCGAATCAAGGAATCCTCGTCCAAATATTGGCTATAGAAAATAGTTAACAAATATGGGAGAAAAATAAAACTCTCATACAAATAACTACAAAACAATTTAAGAATATTTCAAAAATATTCAACGTTGGTGTGTGAATACGTTTTGTTTAATATAAATGAACTTTATTAACGGTTAATCACGATTTGCTGACACCTAATCTTGTAAAAAGAATCCGTTCATAATTAAGACGTCGATCATAGATATAGGGGTGAATATGAAGAGGTAACGAGTATAATGAATGGAAAAAAAACGAATTTAGTTTAGTCAATATTATTAACTAAGGTTTACTATTACATAGAAAGAGCAATTTATTAATATACCAATAAACAGGGCATATAAGAGTCCAACAGCTTTACGTGGAGTCTGAACCACGTAGTACTGGTCTGATTTTCATTCAACTGATAAGCCTGAAACTCAATTATGCTCCCTACACAACATCCAAATCTGAACTACCACCCAACATGGACTTCTCTAGTAACGTCTACATCGATGGCAGCCATTAAGTGGTCCCAATTATAGTATTAAAAGTTCCGTTAGTTGTTAAAACCTTAAGAGTAATTATTGTATATTTAAAAGCTTAATGATAATTGGAACATAGTTTTCTATTAATTATAAGGTATGAAATATATAAATAACTATAAATGTTCACTAAGATTTAAGAAGAAATAAGGAAATAACTAAAAAAATTACTGATTAATAAGGTATACAAATCATTAATTACTACGTACTCTTTCATAAGGTGATACACAGTAAAAACTAACAAAAACATGTATAATGTTGAATGAAAACAATATTTACAGCTGAAGATTAATATGATATACAACAAAAGACTCAACCCAAACGGTTTGTCACAGCCGTTGACATTAACATGACCCTGTCAAGTTACATTAATGTTGGAACAATGGGGAGGTAAACAGACTCATCGTTTGTCATTCATTTGAGGATTAATCGTGACAGTAAATTATACTAAAGTTAAATATGAGAATACGTGTCAGTTACTTTACTTACAAAATAATAAAATATTACAAAAGCATTATCTTAATACAATTATTTTGTTCAAGAAGTATCAATCAACATTATTGAAATATATACAGTATCAATAAGTTATATTTCCAAACACTTTTATTACTGTATCTTACATAAGTTTTATAAATATCTTTTTTACTAAGACTGTTGTAGTTTTAATGAGTTACTTATTTATTTACTCATTATTTTGGGTATAATGTATTTTATTACTCATTTTACTAAAAAAAGAGAATCCTGATCTCCTTTCCAGCTTTAGTCAATCAATTCTCAATAGACGATTTACTTTTGTGGGAAACCTATAAAACTAAGGAAGGATGAAAGCTGGAATAGTACAATGTTAGTATTACTTATAAAAAAATAACTGTCAATGCCAGGATTCGAACTGTACTATCTCTAACTCAGGTATAAAGTTATAACGCCCTAGAACACTCGGTCACTGGTTGTCTCAAACAATTACACTATTGTAGGAAGTAATAAGAAGTTATTTGATTAAGTACCAAAGCGTGACATCCCTTATGACACGCAAAACGTTAGCTGTCCCAAGTTATCAGTATAAATAAAATATAAAACATCTTGAAAAGTACTTAAAGTATTTATTTTAACCATGTGCACTCTAAATGGGTTATAGAGTAGATTATATATTTTATATAGACTGTTTAGAGTGACAAATAAAAATTATAATCAAGTTTATTAAAATCACAAATATTACAAGACTACCATGACGGTAATATAAACATTTTGTAGATTAACACGTCTCTTTTAACTATATTTCTGATATAATAAATAAGTATTTAGTAATTAGTAAATTACTAGATAGTAATTTATTTAAAAATAAATTATTATTTTTTTTATTATTTGAAGGAAATAAAGTCCAATCATTATTATAAAGTCCAATAAATATAAAAAACTATTGTTAAGTGTTAACACAAGAAAATATAAATAAAATAAATTTAAAATTAATACTTATAATTGAAATTTAAGAAAATAAATTTATTTAAGTCATAGTTATTTAAAGGTGTTTAATGAATTTTACTGTTCAATATCATAAAACTGTTAATTATTGATAAAATCATCACATACAATCTTCTGAAACTTATTTTAAAACCTCTTTATACTATCAATACAGGTAGGTTCTGACAAATACAAAATATATTCATTTTTTTAGTATAGTTTAGGACTTGCCTTTAGGACTTACCTTCCTCTGAATAATGTCCAGAATATCGTTTGCACTTAATTAGATGATACGTTAATTGTCCAAGGCTTGATGTTTTCAAACCAGCATTACTTGGTACTCTACTTAACTTATGCACTATCTAATACCATCCCGTTAGTTGGTTAGTGCCCTCTAATACCATCCCGTTTGTTGGTTAGTGCCCTCTAATACCATCCCGTTTGTTGATTAGTGCCCTGTAATACCATCCCGTTAGTTAGTTAGTGCCCTCTAATACCATCCCGTTAGTTGGTTAGTGCCCTCTAATAACATCCCGTTAGTTGGTTAGTGCCCTCTAATACCATCCCGTTAGTTGGTTAGTGCCCTCTAATACCATCCTGTTAGTTGGTTAGTGCCCTCTAATACCATCCCGTTAGTTGGTTAGTGCCCTCTAATACCATCCCGTTAGTTGGTTAGTACCCTGTAATAACATCCGTTAGTTGGTTAGTGCCCTCTAATACCATCCCGTTTGTTGGTTAGTGCCCTCTAATATCATCCCGTTAGTTGGTTAGTGCCCTCTAATACCATCCCGTTAGTTGGTTAGTGCCCTCTAATACCATCCCGTTAGTTGGTTAGTGCCCTCTAATACCATCCCATTAGTTGGTTAGTGCCCTCTAATAACATCCCGTTAGTTGGTTAGTGCCCCCTAATACCATACCGTTAATTGGTTAGTGCCCTCTAATAACATCCCGTTAGTTGGTTATGCCCTCTAATACCATCCCGTTAGTTGGTTAGTGCCCTCTAATACTATCCTGTTAGTTGGTTAGTGCCCAGAGCACTGGCTACTTACAATAATTATTTAATGTATGATATGATCTAACAATGTACAAAATAGTATGCTATAAGCCTCTATAACGGATCCCTTATAATCCCTATACCATAAACCTTTTGTATACTATACTACTGCTATGGGCTTAGGTATCTACGGGAAAAGCTGATAGTTTACAACTATATTAAAGAAACAAATCGGAGTGTCACAAAAGATTTCTATTTCAGGAAGGTTACAGGGAGAGAAGTGTAGGAGGCTTTGAATATCACCACAATAGAGACGGTTGTAGCTGATGGCATATTAATAAAAATTATTAAAATGATAAGTCAATATTTTATTGATGCCATAACGCATTTGGCAAACCAGTCATCAGCCACTTACACTTTTCCGGATGCATGGAAGGAGGCGACTGTACTGTCTCTGGCCAAAGTTAAGACACCTTCATCTATATCAGACCTGCGTCCGATTTTTGTATTGCCTGTCTTGTCTAAGCTATCGGAGAAACTAGTTGTGTCACAGATGGTACCTTTTTTGGAGTTGGATAATATTCTTCTTTCCCTGCAGTCTGAGTTCAGGAACGATCATAGTACATCAACTGTGCTTTTAATAGTTTGTGATGAGTTGCTCCAAGCAAGGGCGGGAAAGAAAGCATATCTTCATATATTGCTGGACATTCCACATGCATTCGATTCAATATACCACAGGAATTTGTTGGCTGTCATTCATTTATATGGTTTCCGACCGGAGATGGTTTCTTGGTTTCATTCCTACTTGGTGAATAGGAGACGAATGGTTAACATTTAGATGGATTTCTTCTCATCTTTGAGTAGGTTTTCTGGTGAGTAGTAGGGTTTTGCCGTTCCTGGCCCAGTATTATCTAGGGTGGATAATCCACCGTAAATTTTAGATTGATAATTTCATAATTTGGTTAGATTGATAATTTCACAGTTTGCTTGGATTGATAATTTTTCATGGTTGAAAATGTTGTGTTTGCCGTTCCTGGCGCAGTGCTAGGCGTGAATTTTGATGGGGAAAAATATGAGTGTTGAATGTTCTAGTTTTACGCGTGGGGTTGAGTTTTGGTGCGCGGTGAATCCGGCCAGAACGCCGGTCGAGATTTCTACATCGTTTCGCGGAGCGCTGTGTAGGCAGTCCCGGCGGCGCGGTGTTTGTGGAACATTATAAGTGATTCGATCGCGGCACCCATTCCTCCACTGGGTTGTTTGACACGATAACATTCGCGCGGTTGTTTGCGTGAGATTTCGGTGGTGGATGCGGCTGCTCCGTCACTTGGCTGTCATCTTCCCTCGTCCTCTCATCTCATCCGTCGTCTCCCCTCGTCCTCTCATCTCATCCGTCGTCTTCCCTCATCACCTTAATACAATAATTTCACATCTTCCACAATACTCCAAAAAGTCTTCCCTTAACGTTCGCGTAACGTTCAAGTAACGTTCAAGTATCGCTCAAGTATCGTTCAAGTATCGTTCAAGTATCGTTCAAGTATCGTTTAGGTTTCGTTTATATTCCCTCGTCGTCTTCGTCGTTTCTTCACTCTTCCACTCCAAAATACGACAAATGTTCAGGGTGGTCAGAGGAGACAGCTAACTCCATACAAATGGCTACTTATAAGACTAATGTCAACTCATCAGCACTTCCCTCGTCGTCTTCGTCATTTCTTCACTCTTCCACTCCAAAATACGACAAATGTTCAGGGTGGTCAGAGGAGACAGCTAACTCCATACAAATGGCTACTTATAAGACTAATGTCAACTCATCAGCACTTCCCTCGTCGTCTTCGTCGTTTCTTCACTCTTCCACTCCAAAATACGACAAATGTTCAGGGTAGTCAGAGGAGACAGCTAACTCCATACAAATGGCTACTTATAAGACTAATGTCAACTCATCAGCACTTCTGAGTGCTAACGATATGGCTTCAAAGAAACAATGTCCTACTTGCAATGCGTTTGTACATGCATCAAATATGTCTCGACATCGTAAGACGAAAAGATGTATCGCAGCTTCCACAGGCTACCAATCAACGGTGCTAGCGCTTCCTTCAACCACCACTGTATGCCCTCAGAAGGAAACTTGTCCAGCATGTGGTGTTGACGTTCTGGCTAAAAATATGTCACGACACCGTAAATCGAAACGCTGTTTGAGTATCGCAGTTTCAAATAATCCTAACACTACAATGCCAGTACTCAACCAGGCATCAAACTATTCGCAAAAGAAACCATGCCCAAATTGTGGAATTGAAGTGACTGCATCCAACATGTCACGGCATCGTAAATCGAAAAGATGCATCACGACTTCTTCTCCTGAGCAAACGGCTGCAGTTCCAGATATTCAGACTAGCTCAATTTCGAATGATGCTACAAATCAGGCATGTACTATATGTGGCACCGAAGTTTCTATTCGTAATATGCTTAGACACCGCAAATCCAAAAAGTGTAACACTAATACGATGCTACGCAACAGAGTCAAACGTTTTGGAATCAAACCAGCTCTAGAATCGGTAATGTGTTGGGTATGCGAAAAGTCTATTGTAAAACCTAGATATGCCTCACATGTAAAATCGAGGGTTCATAAACGAAGGGCAATGATGCATCCATACTCCACAGAATCGGTATTGTGTGAGGTATGTGAGAAGACTATCGAAAAGTCTAATTTGGTTTCCCATGTAAAATCTGAGGACCACAAACAAAGGAGGATGATGCTACCTTCGGATTTCGTTGTGTCCAATCCAACAATCAAAAGAATAGAGGAACGTTTTGCTCAACGACTTCCAGCCTCAGGTCCTGAAATATCCGAACTTGTTGCAAAATATCCGAAGTCGAAAGTTAATCGCCGGCCTGTAAAATCACTCCAGACATACGATGAAGATTTTGTGAAAAGAAAACGTACGACACCAATCAATCCCATAGCTTACGCTCGCAAGACAAACAAGCGACCAAATAGTCCATTGCTAGATGATGCTTCCCCAATATCTTCTCCTCCCTCTGACTTTGAGGTAGATTGGTCAGCCCCCATTCCTTCTCCAATCAGCCCACTACCTGATTCTCCGATTGCTTCTCCCAAGTTAAAGCCCGAAGATCATGATAGTTCTGATCCTGAATCATATTTGAGGGAGGCTGACATAGATAATGTTATAGAATTATTGGGTAACGTAATCTCAGAAGCACGTAGAAATCCAAATTGGAACGAAGCTAAATTTAGAGATGCCATATCTGATTTCGGTTTGTCATTTTTAGACGATCCTAAAAAGGAAGAAGTCGTGTTTGAACCACCAAAAAGAGTTGTCCATTCGGATTCGAATAAAATTAGAAATATAATGGGATCTCCACCTCATTCATCAGAGTCTACACATAATCAGAGTTGGGATGAAGATGATCTCGATTTCGATTTAACATATTCACCTAAAAAAAATAACAACATTAACGAGGAATCGTCATTGTACAAAACAGCCCCGTTTATGGATCTCCACTTCACTTTCCAGACAGTCCCTCATATTCACCACTGAGTCCAACTGATAAAAGAAAAGAAGAAGAAGACGACGATCTAAGTTCAGATTCCGTGTGTACTGTAATTGAGAACCCCAAGTTCAATAACGAGGAATCGTCATTGAATATACTAAACAGCCCCGTTTATGGATCTCCACTTTACTTTCCAGACAGTCCAACTGATAAAAGAGAAGAAGAAGAAGACGACGATCTAAGTTCAGATTCAGATTCAGATTCCGTGTGTGCTGTAATTGAGAACCCGAAGTTCAAAAATAAAAACAAACCAGATGATAAACACTATGTAGATGATCCAACGTTGGAAAACTCGCCACAGAACAATGTGGATGGAGAGAAAGAAGAAGAAACATTCGAACTACAATCACTGGCCGAGGCTATCCGTGAAAAACAAACCGCTTTCAAGGGACGATTGAAAACCTACACTATTGCTAATCAACTAGCATTCAAAGATGTGTTCCGTTTCTTTAATGCGTATAAACCCCTAGTCATTGAGCTGATTGAAAATGAAATATTGAAAAATAACCTAAAAGCTAACGTTTGGTTTTTCGCTGTTTACAAACGGCCAGCAGATGGCAAGGTCATTGAGCGAACCATGAATTTCAAAACGAAAAATACAGTACTACTGCCCACTTCAGATATATCAGAATATTACGATAGCACAAAGAAAAAAATCATGACCCAGATGGAGGAATTTCAGGAGAACGGATCACAATGGACGCTCAAAAATATCGAAGGCATGGAAATTAGATTGAACAAATATATCCCCCTGAAGGGAGCTAGCTACATACCACTACCTCCAGCTATTGAAAACCGGAAAGCTGTTATCAATGTGGAAAATAATGATCAAAAGTGTTTCTTGTGGAGCATTTTAGCCGCACTTTACCCAGCAAAGAAACATTCTCAACGGGTGAGCAAGTATAAAGCACATGAACATGAATTTGACGAATATCTTAAAGGTATTGATTTCCCGGTACAGACTTCCAAAGTTCCGACATTTGAGGAACGTTCCGGTATTTCAATTAACATATATGCTTATGACGAAAAGTTTATAATCTATCCTCTCCTAGTTACAAATGAA